>CM064547.1:20857964-20910018 GCA_032716605.1 Paralithodes platypus | reverse complement strand
ATTGTACCATTAATGCATTAATACTTATCCATATGCGCCTATTATGGGTTGATTAAAAAGGTATTAACCGAAAACAACAATAAAACGAGTGAAAACGGCGTTTTGGATGGTCAAAATCGAAGATATAGCCCGCGAGTTGTATAATGTATGGGTGAGGCAAGCTGCTTTTCCCGCCAATTTCCCCCAAGGCCACTGAGACACAGTCGATCGATACTCTCTCTCTCTCTCTTGCATTCGCTTGCTATCAGTGATGACCACACCCTCCAACCGGATTTCTAATGTTAGCACGAAAATATACCTCAGAATAAGCGAATAACCGGAAAAATAGGTGATAACTGAAGGAGAGGAGGAAAGTGGGGAAGGAGGGGAGGTAGAGGACTGAGATTTTGCATGGCCCAGGGGCCAAAAAAAAAAAAAAAAAATCGATGTCAAAAGTTGATTTTTGTTTTCACTCACTCTTAAGAGTCTCCCCGCAGTCCGCCGGGGGAACTCTTAAGAGTCTCCCCGCAGTTCCCGGGTTAACGCCGCGGTTGTTTAGAGGTTATATGGGATTTGTGGGTTTGTCTGTCATGAGGGGGTGAGTCAAGAGTCGGGTTTTGAGGTTTATTAGGGGTGTGAGTTGTGGGGGGGGGGGGTGGAAGGGAGCTACTGACGGAAAACTGTCACAAGGGAAATTTTGTTGGTGGGGGAATAGCTGAGCATTTCTGGGGGAAGGGGGGGAACATGGTTGGGTCCCTAGGTCGTCACGCGTGAGGGGAGGATTAACGGCGCGTGTGGAAAGGTCAGGGTGGTGAGAGGTGAGCGAGTTAGAAAACGGGATTTGTTGGGGGGACTGCGGCGGGATGGTGGGGGAGGAGTTAGGTGTAGAACAGGGGTTATTGGTAGAGGACTGATGTATTGATTTGGGGTTGTTAACAGGACGAATTTGGGGAATTTTCTTGGTGTCAGTATCGGTCTGGTTAAAGGTTATGTGGGACTGGGGAGGATTAGTGGGGGCAGAGTTAGGCATAGGACATGGGTTATTGAGGGAGGAGTGTTGTACTGAAATTGGGGTTGTTAACAGGACGAGTTTGGGGAATTTCTTGGTGGCAGTCTCGGCCTAGTTAGAGGTTATCTGGGACTGGTGAGTTTGTTTGACATGAGAGGGCGAGTCAAGTGTGGGGTTTTGAAGTTTTCTAGGGGTGTGAATTGTGTGGGGGTGGAAGGGAGCTACTGACTGAAAACTGTCACAAGGGGAATTTTGTTGTTTGTGGAATAGCTGAACATTTCTGGGGGCATGGGGAAAACATGTTTTGGTAGGCCTACATAGGTAGGCATAGCTAGAATACGGGGCTTGTTGGGGGGCTGCGGAGGGTTGGTGGGGGAAGAGTTAGGTTTAGAACAGCGGTTATTGGTAGAGGACTGATGTATTGATATGGGGTTGTTAACAGGACGAATTTGGGGAATTTTCTTGGTGGCAGTCACGGTCTGGTTAGAGGTTATCTGGGACTGGTGAGATTGTTTGACATGCATAGAAAAAGGATGGGGTTTATGGGGTAACACAATTGATGGAAGATGATCGTTGGTGGATGGCTTGGCAGGGGAAAATTTAGGTATGGTCAGAGAGGATATAGGCAAGGAAGAGTGCACTGGGGTTGGACTTTCACCGGAAGTCATTTTGGAAGGGTGCACGGAGTCTTGGATAGGGGATTCATCGAACTGAGTAGGCGTTCTTCTCTGATGGAGAGCATATGTTCTTCGAATAAGCCATACAGGTCGAGATGGGCGGTGATGTGGGGTGGGAGGATGTTTAATAATGCGGTGACTAAGAGTTCATTTTGTTGATCGTAATCTTCATAGCTATACGTGGTCCTCATGTATCTGTAGAGTTGTATGAGGGTCACATTTATATCCCCTTCGTACTTGATCTCGTCGATTTTTATTATTTTGGGGGAGATGAGGGAACCCAAAAGTGGCCCTAAGGTCCGGATCACGAGGGATCGAAACTGGTTCCAGGTACTCTCTGGCGTTACCTGTTTAGCAATTTGGGAAACGGCTTTTCCCAACTGCATAATGTGTAATAATGCAACGGCGATTTTTTCGCGGTCATTTTGAAGTGCCACATCTAACACTGGTTTTATTATGTCTAAGTAAGTGGCAATATCATACGTGTTTACATCATACTTGGGAATGTGTGTGAGTGGCTGCCAATTTCGTGATGTTGCCATGCTTCTACTGTTCCAAACTTGCAGTGTAATGCAACCTTTTATCCGAATCAAGAACAACCGCTGCCGCCAATGTTATGCCCTCTTCTTCTACAGGATTAACTTGGGTAATGTGAATTCTAATTGACTTGGTATATAAGGGTGCATGCACAATACAAGATATGAGGAATAGAGAACACAAAGAAACACATGGTAGCAAGTTACACGATCTCGTTTATTTATATACCACTGCAGAATACTCGTGCAAGACAATATAATAGAATCGAACAACACTAGCATAAGTGGATCTGGATGGAGCCTAGTCTCTCACTTCCAACGTTCAGGTATTAATCTTCTGATCACTGGCTTTAATTCAACAGGTTTATATACCGAAGACCATCAATGTTACTTATAGAATCATATTCACTGTTAGAATTATTACTGGTAGCTCTGGTGCACAAGTAGTAGTTCACAGACTAGATTAGACACGTGTATTTTAGAGCACGGGAATACTAGTAACCTCAGAGGGTACTGATCTAAGTTTTATATTCTTGTCTCAGAAATACATAGAACGCAAATCAGTGGGCGAACATTCAGATATCACTAGGGTTTCCTTCTAGGTAATAATATCTGGGTATATGGTTGATTACGAGAGTTAGTATCGCCTGTTAAATAATGAACACTGATACGCTTAGCACTTCCTAATTGAATGGTTATATGAATTATACTGGGGCAAAGAGATAGCCACTTCGTAGAACTATTAACTAGTGAATCTCTAAACAGCACTGTAATATGTAGGCCTAGTACTGATAAAGGGAATCTTGGGTAGTATCTGATGGGTCTGGTCCTGGTTATCTTGCGTCCATGATGTTGGGGGCTAACGACTGGTTCCGCGGCCGTCCAGGGGGTCCATATGTGTGAAGTTCTCAAATACGTGGGCAGGTCCTTCTATCCAAATCTGCCACGGAGTCTGCCGGCTCTGGAATCTCAACTCCGGAACAACACAAGGGCAGAGCTAGAGGTTAACTTCAGGGTAGTGACCACTGGTTGGTGTCTAGCTTTCAACTGATTTGACTTGGGGTGGGAGCTAGATTTATAGGCTCGGTTCTGGACCCTGTAGACAGTAGGGATCTCGAGTCTTATGGACTTATTTGAGCTCTCAATAGATATGGGGACTAGGTAAGATGGTATTTACTGTTGTGGCACATGGCTATAGGAAGCCTTTATATTTTCATATAACTGAGCCTTAGTAAGAGGTACTATTTTGGCTATACTGGAAGTATTTAGGGGAGAGAGACTGGATCTACTTTGCGAGGAGGATGGGGACAGCTGTGATAGGAGCGTCTCTTAGATTGTTTAATCTTCATTCTATGGTATAGCTGAGGTGCTAATTTAGTGATCAGAGCATGCAAGAAAGGTAAATGGTTTATTGTGAGTTAATAGAGGTTAGTAAAGGTGTTAGTCATGCATGGTTAGTTCATTGATAGGAAGAATTCCTGTGCTACCTGGCAATGACTCGGAAGTCAAAACAGGGGCCAGGTATACCTCCGCGGGGGTGAGGGTCTCCCTCCTCGGGTGGGCAAAAAGGGGGAGCTGGGCGCCCTCTCTCTGTGATAGTCGTCCGGCAGCTGTGGCTAGGGGCTTGCCATATCACCAGTGTTTGTAATAACCCTCTGTGTATGAGACAGATGTGGGTGTCCTTAATACCAAAACCGAAGGTGCCTCGGCTAGCTGGTTTTACTCGGCTGGTTGTTAATTGTAGGGTTTGCTGGATGTGGTGGAGACTGGGTTGCTAACTCTGCCACATTTATCTGGAAGTATGGCAATAGAAGTTAGTTACTGGCGAGGCGGCTAGCCTCGCACCGACGACCATTGGGTGCAGGGTTGTGAATGGGTTGTAAGAGAATAGATGGCATGCAAGGGGTTAGTAAAGTTCTAATGTTGTTCTGGCCTACTAAGTGAAGGTAGGCTGGATAGGAGTATATATATAAAAGGTTGGAGAGCGTTAGCAACGGAAAATTCAAGGATCTTCAAGAGGTATGAGAGAGAGGCTAGGTCGGACAAGAGTCGAGAAGCGCGGGTGTCTTAATGAGGGGGGGGGGAGTGGAGGGGCTAGAGGGAAATTTGCCCCTAAGGTCCCGGGGGGGGGGGGTGGCATTAGGCTACAATTGATATTGGAGTTTGAAAAGACAGTGAAAGTACGTTAGTCAAATGCTACCGGGGGATGCAACTACGGGGTGGTATGAGTCTGGAAAAGATAGAATTATGTAGTCAGTACGAGGGGTTATGGATACTATTAGTTGGCCCTGAGAACTGCGTTTTCTATGAAATATATATACCAATAAAGCGGCAGTTCGTAGGGTTACTTAGTTATTGTTTCGAGGTACTTATGACAGATACTGGTAACAAGGTTATCTATACAATCTCTGGATGGGGTAAGAGGTGTATGACACGAAGCAAATTGGCGTAGTGTGGACTGTGGATACGAAGGAGGCAAGTGGAAGACGTATGACAATTGTGGAAAAGTAAATGGAAAAATGTGAACACAATGGCGGATAAAGATACTTAACCTAAGGATTGAATACATAGATTTATGGGGCGATGGGTCTTCAGAAAGCTTAGTCTGGCAAGACAAGATGTTAGGGAATGTTAATATTAATACTTAACCCTTAATTAGCGGCGAGCAACATAAGTCGAGTTAAAAAAAGCTGGACTATGTGGCGGCGCTCGACATAACTCGAGTGGCAATTTCAGCAAGTAATGTGGCTGAGAGAGAGAGACAAGTGGTGGCAGGAGACTAGCGAGCGTATGACTGCTCCAGACCACCGCGGCGAACCTACTGACACAAATCTCAGCTCCCTCCTCCCTCTCTCACTCGCTACATACTCAATTATGTACTGAAAGTACCGAATTACCTGCTTTTTGCACTCGCGTTGCACGGTTATTGCAAGAAAACTATCCATCGTACAAGGATCGTTATGGTGTCATTCGAAAGCTCTGTTTATGCCCTTTCAGGGATAGGTACTTGTTTTACGTTCTGGGTCTTATTTAGGCATGAAAATGATCACGTAAACAGCCCTATTTTGGCTAAAAACACCCCGCTGTGCGGTACATATAAATAAACCGCATAGGCCGCTCGTAAGGTGTTAAACTAAGGATTGCATACATCGATGAACGACGACATTATAGTCGTCGTCCTAATAAGGTGATGAAACCTGGTTGATCTGTATTTGGCACAATACGACACAAGGACAGTGCCGCTATGTCGTATCAATACTTGTGGCAGTTAATATTATAGAGACACTTAGTTACTAGAGGAACAATGCAAGGGGGCGACTGAGCACGGGTTACATATATCTATACTCGTCATGGGAAATGATATACGAGGTCTAGGGACAGGCGTGGGTGTTTTAACTTCTAAGATATATAACATATACTTCTCGGATGTAAGAACATACATAGATATAATTATGGCTGTCTGATGTGTTGGCATTGGCTCAACGTCGGGACAGGGCATGGGTGTTTTTAATATGAATGTATATTCCTGTTCATCATCTTTGTAGTTAGGAGTGTAGGACACGAGGGGGTAGTGTACATGAGGTGTGGAAAAATGGTCAGTTTAGAAGGGGTATCTAGGTGCGGCCTGGAGCTGCTTAGCCCTGCGGGCTTGGGCCTGTCTGAATTGGCTGGCTCGGTCAGCTGGTCCTTTCGTTCTGTGGACCTTTCCTTTGGGTGTTTCTGTGTGGTGTTCCTTCGTGGCTTCTGTGGTGGGCTTCTCGTTCTGGGGCATTTTAATAATGACAGTAGTGATGATGATGACAGTAGTAGATATGATGGTGACAGTAGTAATGATGGTCATAATAGTAGTGATGATGGTGACAAGTAATTATGATAGTTGTAGTGATAATAATGACAGTAATGATGATGGTAGTGACGATGGTGTGAGTATTAGTGATGATGGTGAGTAGTAGTGAGGATGGTGAAATTTGTAGTGATGATGACGATAGTTGTGGTGATGAAGTTCATAGTAATGGTGATGATGGTGACATTGAATAAATTATGGTAATATTTGTGACAGTAGCAATGATAATGGTTATAGTACCGGTAGTAGTGATGATGTTAACAGTAGTAATGATAATTGTAAGATGGTCGTGATGATATTAGTAATGATGGTTTATAGTTGTAACATCAATGATGATAGTTGTGATTAAGATGCTAGTGACAATGGACAGTGATCATGGTGAGAGTAGTAGTGATGATGATCATAGTAATGGTGATGATGACAGTACTCGTGATGATTGTGGCAGTTGTAGTGATGATGGCAGTAGTAGTAATTATGGTGATTGTGATTGATGATGGTATTTGTAGTGATGATGGTAACCCATCGCAGAGTTGGGTATGCCGTTTTGATTTTGGGCAAAACGGCACGTCTACTTTATTTATAATTTATTAATGTACCGGTATAGCTTGAAGATCATGAATCCACCTGTATGTTCCCCCTGACAGTTTTTAAGTGCAGACACTGCTTTGAATGACAGATTGGTCACACTAGTAACCTACATTTTCCATATGGCAAGATTTGTACACTATTTAAGACTGGAAAACTTATACCAACTTAAATTCAGAGAACCACTTGAAGGGAATGCTACGGTAATCTGCTTGCCAATCTGAGAAGGCCAAACTACCTTTCTATAAGATGAACTACGGCACGGTACCGGTACTCCATCATTGCAAATATATAAGCCTACCGTACCGGTACTGCTACCCGGCCTATATTGAAATTAGTTTCTGCTTGTCACTGTATGCAGAGCTTTACTGATTTACAAACCGTCAATGCCTATCAAAAAGATGAGCTTCATTAATTTATCTCAGTACGGAATATGGAGACACCTATATTTTACTCACTTGAATTAGGATAGCTGTAAACAGTGCATTTCTGCATGATGTGAGAGCACAGTTTCTAGTACCGGTATCACAAGACAGTAAACCTTTGTTTGATATATTTATAGTCATGGTAGGTGGGCCTGCTTACCTTAGCCAGCAGACCAGTATTTCTTTGCAAGCATAAACAAATATATAGCAAATATAAAGATCACGGCAACTCGAGGCTACTGACTTCAGCTGGGATCATTTTAAACTGAATTTAAAACTCTGGAGAGCTCTTATAGGTTTCACACAGGCTGGTTCAAACTTGTATACACTATGTTCCTCTTTCTTGTTAAGAATAATTGATACCGGTATTGAGTAAGACTCAATGTAAGGCAAAATATAATATACCGGTAGCCTACATGCATATCGGTGCTGTACTAATGATGATAGGCCTACCATTTAACAACACCTATATACTGATACCGGTACGTACTTGATGTGATGTATATCTGAACTAATATTCACTGCATTGTATGTTCCTGTAATGATAAAACTCTGCATAAATTAAAACTAATGAAAGATTATACTAATAAATGACAGTGCTGTACATTATGTCCAGTAAGTCATGTTTCAGCAGAGTATTTTTGTATAAAAATAGGAAAATTGAACCCGGTACATGTACTGGTATATATATATATATATATATATATATATAATTATATATACAGTACCGGTATTATATATACCGTATATATATATATATATATATATATATATATATATATATATATATATATATATATATATATATCTATCTATTGCCGGACACCTTACTCCCCTTACGAGGGTGGCCATACACAGAATGCCCCCAAGCGGACCTATTCCCTGTGAGAGGGACAACCCGAGCCAGTTTAGTGAAGGACTTACAGGATTGACCACTCAATTTAGGATCCGTCCGACTCCGAGGCCCTCTGTGTATCTTGTTAGCACTATTTTTCTACAGTGGTGTTTGGCTAATCCATCTACTAACCTGCCTTACCCCTAGGTAAGCAGTACGAATTTACATCAGGTTTACTCCCCTAGACAGGTTGCCAACCAAGGCTCACAGAGTCCCATCCACCCGGATTTGTATAAGGTTGTCTCCCCTAGATGAGTTGCCGACCAAGGCTAACGAGTCCCATCCACCCTGTATATACCGTATATATATATATACTGTATATGTATATATAGTCTGTATATATATATATATATATATATATATATATATATATATATATACTGTATATAGTACTATATACGGTATATAATTATATTTACCTAGACTCGAAATATGGCTGAGCTTGCGGGGATGGAGGGAGGGTGTCCGAGGCTTGGGTGGCCTGGCCACCCTTCCCCCCCAAAAAACTAGTGCGGAAAGCCCCACTTTCTTACGGCGACACCCACAAAAGTAGAGTTACATCGCAAAATTAGGTTTTCATCAAAAATTGGGGGATGGATGTAGTGATCGGGCGTACGGTCGTCATGTTGTGCGCTCGCAGTTACGTTCCCGTCTATTTCGATGCTATATTTTCTGCTATTTGCCCCCTGTCATTACTATATGAATACTAGGTTAGGTTAGGGTAGATTGTTTGGTTAGGCTAATGTATTTTTATATCCAAAGGCAGTCAAAATAGACGGGAACATGATGGGAAAGGTCCGACGCTACTACGCGTAGTGTAAACAAGGCTGGCGGTACGCCCGCACTTAACATTCTTGCCAAAATTGGTTAGTGGGGTCTAGGTCGCAAAATTGGTGTTTCGCAAAATCAGAAAACGCAAAATTGGAGTAAGTACCGGTACTGTATATTTGACTATTTATGAATGTAAGATGTAAAATATATTGCAACCTTACCTAATTAGGCTACTGACATATACAGTATGTACAGGTCTCGGAATTATTCTATAATTGCACCTATACGAGCTAAACAAATTATTATTGTATTTAAAAGGAAGTACCTTCCTTTTAAATACAATAATAATTTGTCTAGCTCGTATAGGTGCAATTATAGAATAATATAGGACAAGGTAAGTGATGTGGTATAGGTGGCAATATGCGGAAATGGATTATAAGGGTATTCCGTCCCCTCTGACCCCCTTACAAAAATCTACGGTTACTCACTCCACCCCAATTGGATTTCTACGGTTTTACCCAACTAGCGGGGGTGTGGGGGCAGCAGCCCCCACCCATAATACTAGGATAGGTTAGGTAAGGTTGTTAGGTTAGGCTAATGTCAGTGTCTCTGAAACATTGTAAATTCTGTGCAACATCTAGATTGATAGACTTTTGTCAGAGGGGGCGGAATGCCCTTATAATCCATTTCCGCATATTGCGACCTATACCACATCACTTACCTCGTCGTACCTTCCTGTTAAATACAATAATACATTTTTTAGCTCGTATAGGTGCAATTATAGAAATTTACCCAGGTCTCCTCACTACACAGGATTATACCGAATGCTTTTTTCAAAATTATCCCACGGCCAGCTGTTATTTGCCTCCTGCTGGTAATATATATGATGATGGAATCTTTCATGGCACAGTGAATTGGTCAAATGTTTTTTGGCTATAACTAATTTCGGTAAATGTACAGTTATACTACCCCTCCCCCACCACCTCCCCCCTTTAAAACACACCTTTTAGCGTGTTTTTGGATGGTTTAGCTGACGTGGAAACCGAAAAAAAAATGTATTTTGATAAAAATGTATTACCAACCAAATACGAGTTTTTCATTTTTTTTTTTTTTTTTTTTTTTTTTTATATATACAGTATTGTTTAACCCTTTCTCTGCGGGGTGTTTTGGGCTATTTAGGGCATATTCAGGCACTCCTGAATGATAAATCAAGCATCTGCATTAAATGAACTGTATTCTGCCAAAAACTAGGCGAAAATAGCTTCAAAATGAGACCAGAACGGGCCTCGTACATGGCCTGGTTCACCCGCAGCGGTGCCATAGAAACGCAGGAAACCCGCTATTTGTTAGCACTCGCTCGCTCGGCAACACTGTTGTGAGAGGCAGTGAGAGACCCGCGTGAGACACAGTCTACCTCAGTGAGCCGCTCGCTGCTCTGAGGGTCGGAGGTGGGCCCCTCACGCTCCCGCCCACTGACACTCGATTTCTACGTTTTTTACAGGCTTTTAAAGCCTGGAAATTGCTGTAACTTGCCAAATCATTCCAGAACGTCACCAGCAGCGAAAGGGTTAATACTGAGGACCGTCACATTTTAGTATTTTTAACATTAGCCTAGCCTAACCTAACCGAAAACTAACCTATCTCGCCGACGGTCTAAACCCAGCTCACGTTCCCTGTTTATGGGTGCGCGACGGTCTAAACCCAGCTCACGTTCCCTGTTTATGGGCTCACGAAGGTTTGTAGTACTTCAATGCATCTATTTCAAGTCAAATATTTATTTCCGCGCATCATCAAACCATACTAAGTCTACTACTAATAATATTAACCCATTAGTACCAACAGAATAGTGACAAAATAGGGATAGGCTACTATAACTGTAGATTTATCCTAGTATCTTATTATATAGGCTAGGCTACTTATTGAATAGGTAAAATCTATCGAATGCGTAAAAACTGTTAGGTAAGATCCTGTGTAGCGGGAGGAACTGTTTTTCAGATGCCTACTATAAGAATCATTGAACAATATATTTAACCTAGCCTAACCAAAACCTAACCTAACCTAGTATATTAGTGAACTATTTATTTTATGAATGTAAAATGTAAAATTATATTGTAACATTACCAAATTATTGAGATAAATACAGGTCTAACCGCTACACAGGATTATACCAACTGTTATTGGCAAGAATGTAGTTACCGGGTGTACCGTACTACCGCCCGTCTTGTTTACACTACGCGGACGCTCACCGTCATGTTCCCGTCTATTTTGACTGCCTTTGGATACAAAAATACATTACCCTAACCAAACAACCTAACCTAACCTAACCTAGTATTATAGATTTATAAGTATTTATTTTATTATAAGTATTTAGGCCTATAGATGATTTATGTTGTATGTCGGTAGTGGTACACCCGGTAACTACATCCTTCCCAAAATCTGTCTCATCATGATAGGACTTCTCTCAGTTTGAATTGGTAAAATCTAGCTCTTTTTACGTACCGGTACTGGGTATTGGAGTTGTATCTTGATTTGGTAAAATGTAACTATAACTAATTACCGTACTTATTACTTATTGAATAGGTAAAATCTATTGAATAGCCTACGTAAAAACTGTATTTTTTCTTATAGGCTAGGCCTATTATTTTCCAGTGTTAGGTGGCTAGAGAGTGTTTCCCAGGCAAAAAATTTACCGAGTTTCGTATGGAGCTCAGTGGTCTGGTTAATCTGCTCTACATAACTAACTAAGGCAAGAATGTTAAGTGCGGGCGTACCGCCAGCCTTGTTTACACTACGCGCAGTGGCATCGGACCTTTCCCATCATCTTCCCGTCTATTTTGAATGCCTTTGTATATAAAAATACATTAGCCTAACCAAACAACCTAACCTAACCTAACCTAGTATTCATGTAGTAATGACAGGGGGCAAATAGCAGAACATATAATTATTATAGCGTCGAAATAGACGGGAACGTAACTGCGAGCGCACAATATGATGACCGTACGCCCGAAAACTACATCCATCCCCTAACTAACTAACAACGATAGGACTTCTTTCATTTTGAATCGGTATAATGTAGCTGTTTTTACGTATTGGAGTAAAATCTTGAATAGGCAAAATGTAACTACAACTAATGATAACTTTACAGGCTACAGCGGTATAATCATGTGTAGTGGGAGGACCTGTATTTATATCTCAATAATTTGGTAATGTTACAATATATTTTTACATTTTACATTCATAAATAATCCACTAATATACCGGTACTAGGATAGGTTAGGTTAGGTTAGGTTAGGTTAAAGATATTGTTCAATGTTTCTTAGTAAATAGGCATCTGAAAAACAATTACTCCCGCTACAGCCTACACAGGATCTTACCACTACAGCTTCACAACCCCTGATTTGTCGCTATTATGTTGCTCATTATAGGTTACTATTGTTCGTAGTAGACTTAATATGGTTCGAACTTCGATGATACTCGGAACTGTATATTTGACTTGAAATAGGTAGGCCTACATTGAAGTGTTAAAAACCTTCACCAAAGTGAATTTTGTTTAATAGGCTATGATCTAAATTGCAACATCCTTATTCTGTAATAGCCTTCATATATTGAGAAATAATTAGTGGTAGCCTAGTTTCGGTAATGGGCCTAGGCCTATGTACCAAAATAAGAGCGAGAGCCTATTCCCTATAGGGGGTATGGATGTTTCGTCACCATTCCGTTTCGTCCCCAAAAACCCGTTTCGTTACCAAAATTCCGACCCGTTTCGTCACCACTATGTTTAATTGGCTCATTTTTAATTTAGGCTCAACTGTTAGGTTAGGTTAAGTTAGGTTAGGTTAGCTTAGGTTAGGTTGAGATAATATAATAGTAAGCTATAAAGGAAAAGAAATCGTGCCAAGGGGCCTAAGATTCTCACGCATGCGCAGAGGTCAGGATTTGGAAGGATTTGGTGCTGCAGACAACGCCTCCCAGAATCTAACAAAACCATATCAGATACATATCTGCCATCCCATAATACAAATAGGCCTAGGCAACCAATCATTGATAAATCTACAGTTATGCTACCCCTATTTTGTCGCTATTCTGTTGGAACTCATGGGGGTCAATATTTACGAGTCGCACCACAGCTGGGATCTCATTTATAATGGTAGTTTTGGGTTCCTATCATTCTATTCTTCATTTCTATATACTTTTTATCCGCGGGATTTTTTTTTTTCATTAACCTAACCAAAAAACGTAACCTAACCTAACCTAAATGTATTTGGGGGCTATTAGGTCAGGCTAGGTTAGGTTAGGTTAGGTTAATGCTAAAAAAAAAATATAAGCCAAGAAAAAAATATATTTTCCTGTGGATAAAAAGTATATAGAAATGAAGCATAGAATGATAGGAACCCAAAACTATCATTATAATTGAGATCCCAGCTGTGGTGCGACTCGTAAATATTGACCCTAATGGGTTAATATTATTAATAGTACACTTAGTATGGTTTGATGATGCGCGGAAATGTATATTTGACTTGAAATAGATACATTGAAGTATTACAAACCTTCGCAAACCCATAAACAGGGAATGTGAGCAGGGTTTAGACCGTCGCGCACCCATAAACAGGGAACATGAGGGGGAGTTTAGACCATCGCGGAGACGGGTTACTTTTCGGTTAGGTTAGGTTAAGTTAGGTTAATGTTAAAAATACTAAAATGCGACGGTCCTCGGTATTAAACAACACTGTAGCCTATATCAAATAAAAAATAAAAAACAACAACAAATTACCTGAAAAACTCATATATGGTTGGTGATAATTTTTTATCAAAATATGTTTTTTTCCAGTTTCTGAGTCTGCTGAAACATCCAAAAACACGCTAAAAGGCGTGTTTTGAAGGGGGGAGGCAGTGGGGGAGGGGTAGTATAACTGTAGGTTTACCCAATCACTAAATTTTCATCACAAATTATAACCATAAATACTTAAAACAACGTCCAATGGCCTTGAAATGGAGACATGAGGGACATCTCGTTAGACAACTTCAAGAGAGCCCTAGATGTCAAACTGCAAAAAGTGCCAGACGAGCCCATCCTTGCAAGGGAGCGAGCTGTCGCTTCAAACAGTCTACTGCACCAAATCACCACCCATAACGAGGGGCGTCGCGCTCCTTGGTGCCGCTAGAAGAGCGGCGAACACATCAAAAGGTATCAAAAGGTAAGGTAAAGTGGCTCATTATGGTGACGAAATGTCCGAGATCGCGGTAACGAAACGGGTCTGAGAGCCGTGAGAGGTGGTGACGAAACGGCTTGGTGACGAAACGTACTGTATCCCCTATAGGCTAGGCTAATTATCAAAGAAATAACTACATTTCTTGGTAAATATCCTAAGCCTAGGCCTATTAAGTATTAACTTAAGTCCGCACAATTGATCTTGGTATAGCCTAGCCTAGGCATAGCCTAATCCTGTGTAGCGGGGAGACTTGTATAGGCCTAGGCCTACTGGCCCTCACGCAGCCGTGGTGCTTAGCGCGGTCGAACCTATATTTCACAAATGTTATGATATTTATATATATGCGTGTACTGTTACTTAGTAATATTGTATTGTGTAACCTAATCAACCCGAATGATATACATTTAAGTAAGAATACACCGAAATATAATCGTGATTAGGCTCGAATGGAGTGGCACCGCGGTTGCGGCCAATGTTTATAAACAACATGCTTTAGGCCTACATATCAAGATCAATAATTAATGATCCATCATTTCGATATTATTTTGATCTAGTTGAATTTGTAAAAAATTGTGATGACTATTCCTATAATATAATCGCTTAGTTTGAGGTATTATATATAATAACTCCGGTAGGTTATAATAATAATATTAATAATAATAATAGTTCTTAAAGCTAGCGCATGCTAAGCTAGCTAAGGATAGCTCAATAAGGCCGATTAGGCGTATTTCCATTGGGGTCCTGTACTACTACCCCATCCCTTTGCTCATGAGGGATGGTAACGACTCAGTGCTTGTGAAAAATCTTTAATGCGCCGAGCGTGGGCGCGAACCCGGGCCTTCTGGGTGGAAGTCCGAGACGCTAGTCACTACACCAAGCGAGCCGCTTGGTGTAGCGAACTTCTATAGGATTATGACGCTTCTTTCGGATATTCTGAGGATATAGCTAGGTACATTTATAATTATCACATCCAAATCGATTATTTGTATATGGATATATACACAAAGTCTTAAAACTGTTATCAAGTTCCGAAAGTCTGAATCGGGTTGAGTTTAGACCCTGTGGAAGAGCAGGGTTGAGTTGGCTTGATATTGGACACCCTTTTATGGCATTTGGGTGTGAAATACGATACCATTTCCAGTCTATCGGAGATAGAGATGGTAAAAGAAAATGCGGCAATTGTCTGTTTCACTCTATCGCTTATTTCTTTGTTAAATAAAAGATGTCCGATGACTTGGTTTTCATTTTCAATATAAGGCTGTTGGAACCCCGGATCTTTTATTCTGCATGCTTTATAAAATGAACAGTGTAGTAGAAAATGTTTTAGGTCTTCTGTTCCTTCCTTACACAGATCGCATTGAACAGCTGGTGACTGGCGAGCGGGTAATGTCACTTGACTATGGTACCTAGACGGAGAGCATGGCGGCCTGTGATTGGCTGAGCTGAGATGCAAACATAGGGAATATAATTCGGCACACTATTGGTTACAGCTTATATCCGAGACTTCTAACTTAAACTCTGTTCTAATACAATTAATTTCAACCTCTTCTCACGGGTGCCAGAAGGTCTATATTGGTATGGGGTTTTTTCAGCTCAGTCAGCTGTAGGAGTCTCGGACCCACAATATTCGCGCGAAAAACGAATTTCTCAAACATGTAGCACCAAACCTTATTATTATACTGTATATATAAACACATATATATATATATATATATATATATATATATATATATATATATATAATATATATATATATGAGAGATGAGAGAGAGAGAGAGAGATAAATAGAGATCTACATAGATCTAGATTCTAGATAGTGGAGAAAATGAATTTCCTAGTGAATACATAATTATGGTTTGAAAGCACTCCACAATACTTTGAATAACCTTGGAGGATATATAAAATTCTTAGCTTGTAATTTAACCTAAAACTTTTGCAAAATTATTAAGATAAATACATAAGTCACAGACTTTTCTTTCCGAGCCATCTGCCTCAGTTTCCAGGTCACTAACACCATCTACAGTACTTTTATCATGATAAATATCCAAATCTACAGAAATGTTAGTTGTATTTGGTAGGCTACTAGCTTTCAGATTCAGTAGAAGTACTACTGAATTGTATTGACAAAATTGTACTGGTAGGCCTATTGTCTCTATCTTCACAGAACTTAACATGGAATCTGATAAATCATTAACTGAGCAATCTCGATGATGGGAAAAATGGGTGAATGTCCTGGGGTGGTGGAACCATTATTGATTAAACCGTGAAAACATCATCATGTAGCCTACAGGCCTATCATTATTAGGCATTATAACCTGTTGATATCATCCACTTTGACAGGCCACGTTTCTGAAGCACATATACTGTAGGTCATTGCGCTACTAATACATGAAGTGTAAACCTTTTTCTTTCAGGGGAGAGGGAGTCGTTTCATGGTTAGAATTGGTAGCAGTTCTCTGTGCTTTCCCCAGCTGCATCTAATTCTGGCAATAGTGGCGGCCTCGGCCCCACCACCGGCAGAGATGGTATCTCCCAAGTAGCAAAACTTGTCCACCATCTCCAGCGACACATTGCCACGGTTCACACTCCCGAGCCGATCATTCAACACCAGCTCAGCTTTGCATACTATACACCCAAATTTCTCAATTTCAGCTTTCTTCCTCGGCAGAGGTCCATTTATTCTACTGCAGTGCTTCTTCCCATGAAGTACCCAGAAATGACAGATGCTACACTGAATTGAATTCACGCCCACCCCTTTTCTGCATACTGCACATGGGTATGCACTGTTTTTTTCTACATTTCCACGGCCCAAGCTACTGTGCAAAAACCTTGGTTTTATTGATATTAACTTTTAATTCTTTGTTTGTCATGCCCTCACTCTACCTTCTGAACCTCGGCATCCTGCACATTATCTGTGATTAGAATTAAGCTATCTGTGTATAGCAGTTCCCATGGGAGCCCAGTTCTAAAATCTCCAAATAGGAGATTTCGGCTTTCCTGGGTGCAGCACACATCCACTCTTCTTCTCTCAAGTGCTTCCACAACTTCATTTGATCTGCCACTCAAACTTCCTACATTCACATTAGTAAGCCTGAACGCTTGGGAGGCTGCATGCCGTCCCCGGTGAGATTATGTGTTCATCAGACTTGGGTGTTTCCTGTGATGTTGTAATTGTCATAGTCAGCTAAATGGAAGCTCGTCAGGAAAATTTACCGTCCCGAGGACACCGGTTCCAGACTGCCCCAGAGGCCGTTCCCAGCGCCTTTCCCCAATAAAGTATTGCCTTTTTATGGCCAAAGTACATCTACCAATAAGAAAAACAATATATTTTTTGCTTAGTAACATAACATTATCACCCCAACATCTGACAGCCACCTAATATCCCATTATAGAAAACATTTATCTATTTCATATCAGGCCGATATCCTTTTGCCATTTCTAAACTGTTATACATTGGTCTCATATAGGAAATCTAATATCCTTTAGCATGGTTATATGCCAGTACCAGCCGAACATCTGGTACCAAACACAATGCCGATTAACAGAAAGCCACTATAAATGTGATAAAAGACCAATAAAGTTTTGCCTTCTTCTGGCCGAAGTACAATGGCCCGATGTAAGGAAGTCATTATCTCTTTCTTTCTCTTCTATTCTTGTATTGGCCCAACATCTGGCAAACACCAACTATCACATAGGGAAATTCATTTATGAATTCAATATTGGGTCGATATAATTTGGCCATTTATTTGCTGCTATGCATATGCCCAATACAGGACAACTGTTTTTCTTTAGTACTGCAATATGCCAGTATTGGTCCTACATAATTATGGAAGACTACCTTATGCCGGTTAATGTTTAATAGTAATGAACATAATATTATACCACTATCTTTGGGCCTTTTTCTGGGCTACATACAACGGCCTGATATAGGCAAGTCATCATCTCTTACTTTCCGTTATATGCCAGTATTGGCCCAAGGTCTGACAACCGTACAATTCTCGATGATTGAAAATATTGATTACATTAAAGTTGGGCCGATACAACTTTGCCACTTCAAGGCCGTTACTTATTGGCCCAACACAGAAAGTTTTATTATCCATCATGACTAGCTAATGCCAGTATTGGCCCCAATTATTGAAGATAACCAATTACCGGTTAATGGAAAATCATACCGAATAATATATTGGACCAATACAAGTTTGCCATCTTCTGGCCGAAACACAATAGACAGGTATAGGAAAGCCATCATCTGTTATCATCCACTATATTTGCCAGTATTGTCCCAACATCTGCCATCCATCTACTATCCTATGATGGAAAACATTTATTTATTCAGTATTGGGCCGATATAGCTTGGTCGAATTTTGGCTGCTATACGTAGCCCAACACAGGAAAACAATACCCTTTATTAATGCTATATGCTAGTAATGGCCCAACACCTGGAATCCAATCTAATGCGGTGAATGGAAAACCATTTTGAATATGATAATGAAAACAAAAAATGTTGCCTTCTTATGGCCAAAGTACATCTACACAATATAAGAAAAACAATATCCTTTACTTTTTGCTATATAACAGTATCGGCCCGACATTGGGCATCTTATCCGCATCCAATGATGGAAAACATTTATTATTTCTATATTGGGCTGATATAATTATGCAATTATTTGGCTGTTACACATTGGCCCAATACAGAAAATAAGTTATCCTGAATCCTATTAAGTGCCGGTGCTGGCCCAACACTGCAAACCCAACCCAAAGACGGACAAAGGAAAACTTTGTATGAATTTACTATCGGACAGACATAGTTTCAGAATATTCTGGCCAACATACATTGGCCCAATATGAGAAAGCCTACATTCCAGACTTGCCGGCATTGGCCCGTACTTCCAATGCTTGCTGGGAATATATTGGCCCTTTTATTAAAAATGGTTATCCATTTATTGGATGTATTTACTGTATCGGCCCAACATTGTGCATCCTCTTCTGAATCAACTATGGAAACCCATTATTATTTCTACAAAGGACCGATATCATTATGCCTTAATCAGGCCGATAAATATTGGCCCAATAAACAAAATAAGTTATACTTAATAACATCATTTGCTAATGCGGGACCAGCATTATGTATTCTGCCCCAAAACGGACACAGGAAAACATTTATAAATAATATATTGAACCAATACCGCATTAGAAGATTATGGCCAACATATTTTGGCCAGATATAAAAAGCCAATATATTTTACCTTAATGTAGTTGCTATTATTGACCCAACATCTATCATTCAACAACCTATCTATTATGGAAATCATTAATAAGATCAACAGAGGGCCAATATATTTTGGCCACATTATGGCCGATACATGTAGGCCCAATGCAGGTAGATGACATTATTTGGTAAAGGCGATATGCCAGTACTGGCCCAACATAAATATTTCATAATGATGGCAGAGATTGGCAAGCCATTTCAAATATAATGTAGGACCAACAATGTTCTACCAATTTACGGCTAATATATATTGGCCCTTTTAATTCAAGATAGTTATCCATTTCTTGAATGTATATACTGTATCGTCTCAACATTGTGCATCCTCTTCTGAATCAACTATGGAAACCCATTATTATTTCTACAATGGACCGATATCATTATGCCTTAATCAGGCTGATATATATTGGCCCAGTAAACAAAATAAGTTATACTTAATAATATCATTTATCCTGCCACAAAACGGACAAAGGAAAACATTTATATATAATATATTGAACCAATACCGCTTTAGAATATTATGGCCAACATGTTTTGACCCGATACAAAAAAGTTAACATATTTTACATTCATGTAGTTGCCATTATTGGCCCAATATAAGAACATAAGAAAATGGGAGTCTCCAGGAAGCCGATCGGCTCACACAAGGCAGGTCCCTGTCACACCCAACCCCAATTACAAGGCCTAATTACAGACCCAACTCATTAATACCTTGAGGACTGACCTCACCAAAACGGTCAGAGATCAACACAGGATTACAGGAGTCTGCAGAGCGCCGATTGGCCCACACCAGGCAGATCCCCCCACATACCCAACCCTTGTCGTCCATATGCCTATCTAATTTTATCTTAAAGCTCCCTATCGTTCTTGATCATACCATATCACTTGGTAGCCTATTCCACATGTCTACAAATCTGTTACCAAACCAATATTTGCCTATATCCTTTCTGAAACGAAGTTTGTCTAATTTGAAACCATTTGTTCGAGTTCTTTCGCTATCACTGAGCTTCAGTACATTTTTTATGTCCCCTTTATTAATCCCACTAACCCACTTGAACACTTCTATCATATCCCCTCTAACTCTGCGTCTTTCTAACGAATGTATGCCTAATTTTTTCAACTTTTCTTCATATGGCAGATTTCTATTAATAATTTGTGTCATTCTTCGCTTTACTCTCTCCAACGAATCTATGTCCATTCTGTAATAAGGACACCAACATTGGACAACATAATCCATATGAGGTCTCACTAATGATAATTAAAGTTTTAAGATAACATCCAACAACCTATCTATTAAGCTCGGTTCACACATACCCGTCCTGAGCTCCCGTCCTTCCCCGACCACTGAAAACGTATGCAATCGTGCAAGGACTCCGACATAAACGGGTATGGTCTGTTCATGAACGTACAGTAACGCCACAACACGGGCCGCGGCGGCGAGGCAGCCGAACATTTTTGACATACCTAAAATAAACGGATCAGGACGGACCAACCGCCAAAATCGGTTCAAGGGCGGGTCACCCACGTGACTGGTCAGCACATAGGCGTTGTGTACAAGCGTCTATGCGCCGCCTAGACGCTACCAGACGTTGTCTATGCCCCGACCAAAATATTTGAAAGGAGACTGCGACGTGGCAACGTCACCTCACGTGATCACCCCGCGCGTCCCCGCTAGTCCCCGCCCACCAAGCGTCCATAAAAGAGCCAGCCGCGTGTGGTCCTATCTCAGTTCCCAAGCCGCCGTCACCGCAACATTCACCACCTCGCACAACCTCCAGCCTACGTTATGCCTAAGTCTGACTCCAAGAAGCGGCGAGGCATCATGACAAAACCGAAGAAGCCCGAGGACACCCTAGACAGCCAGGTGATGGAGGTAGTAGAGGAGACACAGGAGCGCCCTGCTGTTGTAGAGCAGCAGGGTGCCCCTCAGTCACCCACACCTGTCATCAGCCTGGACAACGATGCAGTGGTTGTAGATCCAGCCCCCAGTGATTCAGAAGAAGAGCAGCATGAGACAACATCATCCGATGGTGACACCGACGGGGGTGTGGAAGATACCCAAGTGGCTGCTGTGGCTGGTGGTAAAAAGAAGCGTTCCCGATCGACGAAGGCCACCATCAGGCCCCTGCTCCTGGAGAAGCATGTAGAACTTGATCTGGGGGAGTGGTATAAGGAGATTCCCATTCTCTACCAGAAGAGACTACAAGGACGTCACTAAGAAAAAACGCCTCTACGAGGACAAGGGTTCGTCCATGGCCCCACCCATTCCAGGTTAGTCTATGGTAATTGTTTATTGTGTAGTCTAAGGTAATTGTTTATTGTGTATGGCCTCTTCAAAGAAAATTTATTTTGTTTCATTTTAATTATTATATTGCTTCTATATATCATATAATACACCATAGAATACGTTTTTAATAACTAGAAAAAGAGGCCTCCGATTAAACAATTGCGAAGTCTATATATATAAATCTGTAATAATTCAGTGGCGTGTTCAAGTTCAATGTTTATTTGTTAAATTGCCTGTAATTGCCATGTGTTCATTCTATAATATTCTATGATATACCCATGCGTTCACTAGATTGTATGAGGAGAAGGTACGCTCCCTCGAATCACCCATCATAGTTTATAACATTATTGTGCAAAACTTCATTGGTGTGTGCAATTTCAGTGTTTTATTTGTTATATTGTCTGAAATTGCCACTTGTTCACTCTAGAATATTGTATGATATTATTTGGTCTGAGCCAGCTAGCCAATGCAATGAGGAGGTCTCCCTCCTCAATAGGTATGGCTTCACCAACACACTTCGCTTTTTCCTTCTCTTCTTCAGCTCGCTCACAACTTCCATGAAAGTTAGGACCGTTGAGCACAGTTGTACGTTGCAATCCATGTACAGCTGCACTTGATTCAACAGAGTGGCGTCCATGTTGAGGGACACTCGGAAGGATAAGTTATATCGGCGGCACGCTGGTTGAGACTGAGGTGTCTCTGTGCCACGCCCCAATATATATGCATGATGGGGGCCATCGCCGACGACACTGCGTCCATCATATTGTGGTCGCAGTGTCGTCGCAGTGCCCTCACAGTGCGTCTCAGACAGGTCGTATTCAGACTTATTAGGTCGCCTTCCAAAGGGACTGGTCGTGGCACCAAGTCGCCGCCCATGATCCGTCTGCCGGGGCGGTCACGTGTTGAGATCTCCGTCCACTAGCCGTGCATGCGCCGTCTTCCGGGGCGGTGACGTGTTGAGGTCGGGCATCAGGGCCACACGTGGCCACTCGGGCCCACTCGGGACACAAGGTCATCCGTTTGATGCCGTCCAACAGTTTTTGGTGGTCGGGGAAGGACGGGAGCTCAGGACGGGTATGTGTGAACCAAACTTTATGGAAATCATTAATAAGATCAACAGGGGGCCAATATATTTTGGCCACATTATGGCCGATACATATAGGCCCAATGCAGGTATATGACATTATTTTGTAAAGGCAATATGCCAGTACTGGCCCAAAATAAATATTCCATAATAATGGCGGTGATTGGCAAGCCCTTTCAAATATAATGTAGGACCAACAGTGTTCTACCAATCTACGGCCACAATATATTGGCCCTTTTATTAAAAATAGTTATCCATTTCTTTAATGTATATACTGTATTGGCCCAACATTGTGCATCCTCTTCTGAATCAACTATGGAAACCCATTATTATTTCTACAATGGACCGATATTATTATGCCTTAATCAGGCCGATAAATATTTGCCCAGTAAGGAGTATAAGTTATACTTAATAACATCATTTGCTAATGCTGGACCAGCATCATGTATCCCGCCCCAAAACGGACAAAGGAAAATATTTATGAAAAATATATTGAACCAACACCGTTTTTAGAATATCAAGGCCAACATACAGTATATTGGCCCGATATAAAAAAACACATATTTTACCTTCATATAGTTGCCAATATTGGCCCAATATCTATCATCCAACATCCTATCTATTATGGAAATCATTAATAAGTTCAACAGGGGGCCAATATATTTTGGCCACATTATGGCCGACACATATAGGCCCAATGCAGGTAGATGACATAATTTGGTAAAGGCGATATGCCAGTACTGGCCCAACATAAATATTCCATAATGATGGCGGAGATTGGCAAGTCATTTCAAATATAATGTAGGACCAACAATGTTCTACCAATTTACGGGCACAATATATTGGCCCTTTTAATTAAAGACAGTTATCCATTTCTTGAATGTATATACTGTATCGGCCCAACATTGTGCATCCTCTTCTGAATCAACTATGGAAACCCATTATTATTTCTACAATGGACCGATATCATTATGCCTTAATCAAGCCGATAAATATTGGCCCAGTAAACAAAATAAGTTATAACTTAATGCCATCATTTGCTAATGCTGGACCAGCATTATGTATCCTGCCCCAAAACAGACTAAGGAAAACATGTATTAATAATATATTGAACCAACACCGTTTTAGAATATTATGGCCAATATATTTTGGCCCGATACAAAAACACCAACATTCCGGACTTGCAGCTACTTGCCAGAATTGGCCCGTACTTAAAATGTTTGCTGGGTGGTCTTTCTCTCCTCAGACTGAATCCTGAGCTCAACCTCACGCTGCCATTGCTCCGCCTCTCTCTGCTTAAGCTCACTCTCATATCTGGC
Source organism: Paralithodes platypus (assembly GCA_032716605.1). Classification (NCBI taxonomy): domain Eukaryota; kingdom Metazoa; phylum Arthropoda; class Malacostraca; order Decapoda; family Lithodidae; genus Paralithodes; species Paralithodes platypus. The sequence continues at coordinate 20,886,131 of CM064547.1, read as the reverse complement.
CCTTCTCTCCTCAGCCTGAATCTTAGCCATCTCAAACTCCCGCTGCTGCTGCTCAGATTCCCGCTGCTGCTGCAGCTTCATCTTAGCCATCTCAAGCTGGAAGAGCATATCTGGAGTCAAACCTTGAGGAGGAGGAGATGCAACAATTGGAGACTCACCCAAGTACAAACCACGCTGCCAGTGACTATCGGCCTGCGGGAACGTACCCGGCTCCGGAGCCCGAGGGGGCGCCATAGTAGGAGTCGAGTGGAATGGGGGCTGGGCCGAAGGTGCCCCAGCTTCTACTCCACCTGAAGCCCCACGCACCCCGCCGAGCACACAGGCCACCAGGTCACCTCTCGACATGCTGCTAGTGCCCACATGCCCCATGATCGAGGCCTAACACTGGAGACCATACCGATCAATCCCCGACACCCGGTCAACAGTAATAGGTATCTCCAGAAACTTCCTTGCATCCTCCTTACTAGTTATAACTCTAATGCCTTCGGACAAACCCCGCTGCTGCTCCTCAGAGTCTGTTTCCCGTACTGTGTCCTCACTGTACACTGATCCGTCGTCCGACATATTGTCCACCGAAAATTCTCAACGTTCATAAAAAACAAAAAATACCTAACTATTATGTAGCACTATTCACTCAAAAATATAAAATGCTTGAAGACTCTTAAGTGTTATACTACTTGCCAAAACAAATTCCATGTGTCCACTATATTCCTTCAAACAAAAACAAATGACCACAACACTCCTGCAATATTTCTCTAAGTTCACAAAATCCTAAGCAAGGTCGCCATTTGTTACGACCGGGACTCGTATAAAACAAGGGCTCTTAATCATTGGACTAGAAAGGCACACAGCCACAACGGTAACACTAGATCCAACCCTCGAACTTATAATGCCGGCGCACAAAACACCTATAACCTCCAGAGTTAAATCTGCGATAGCGGGGTATCCTATAACTCGGTATAAATGCACTACTATTACAGGCTGATGATCTCTGATACAGCCTGATCACAACAACATACAATTACGTTAATAATGTATACAAGGAAAAGGATAGAGAGCTTAATTAAATCACTGAAATGGTTTAATGCAAACAAGAAGAAGGTATAATTAAAGTTACTCTAAACAATAATAAACTGTCACTCCTATATTATGGCTACGTGGAATGTTAGTGGCATGAATGATGGCACAAAAGAGAGAGAGGTTCTGGAAGTGTTAGTGAATGCCAGGCTGGATGTATGTGGAATGACAGAGACCAAATGGAAAGGTTCAGATGTGAGAGAGTGGGAGTGTGGAATGGGTGTGTGTGCTGGAGTGAGTGAAGGAACAGCGAGAGAAGGTGCATGTTTGTTTGTAAGTAGCAAATGGAAGGAATGTGTAAGAGAGTATGGGTCTGTGGGTTCAAGGATTGTGTGGGTGAGAATGAAAGTAGGAATACAAACGTGGGTGATTGTATGCGTGTATGCCCCGACAGAGGATATACTTGAAAGAAAGAAAGAGGAGTTCTGGATGAATGTGGAGGCGTGCCTGGAGAAGTTTGACAAGAACGAAAGAATATTTCTGATTGGGGATATGAATGGTAAGGTGGGTGATAGGAAAGTTGAGGGAGTGGTGGGAGGGTGGGGGGTACCATCAGAGGTGAATGGGAATGGTAGTGCACTTGTGGACGTATGTGTGGGGAGGAGGCTGTGGATAGCCGACACCTTCTTCCGACACAGAATGATCCACAGGTACACGTGGAAACGGATGTTGACGATGAAGGATAAGACAGTGGTGGAACGAAAGTCATTGATTTTTTTTTTTTTTTTTTTTTTCTATGTGATTGAGGGAGGCAAAAGGCATAACTGCCTATAGCGAGTGCCTCCCCCATAGTTGAAAGAGTGACAGGGCCAAAATCAAGGGACGTTCGAGCCAAAATGCCTGGACACACGGAGTTTGAAGCAATTTAAGTCATAGGAAGAGGGAAAGACTGATTCTGGGAGAGAGTTCCAGAGCTCAGCTGTTGAGTAGAAGAAAGTTTGAGAGTAACGTTTCACTCTTGGGTTGGAGAGTTGCACAGAGTAGGGGTGGGATTGAGTTGCAAGACGGGTACCACGTGCCCTACGTAAAGGAGGTGGTATGCACTGGGATAGCTCTGAGGAACACTGATTATTATAGTAGCGATAGAATAGCGAGAGAGATGCAACATTGCGGCGGAGAGAGAGAGATTGCAGAGAGTTGGTGAGTGGACGGGAGTTAATGATACGAAAGGCCTTCCTTTCAACTTTGTCTAGGAGAGCGGTGTGAGAGGAACCTCCCCACACATGTGAACAATACTCAATACAAGGGCGCACTATGCCCCTGTACAGAGCAAGAAGCTGTGCAGGGGAAAAGAACCCCCTAAGGCGGTTGAGCACACCCAGCTTCTGGGAGGCTGCCTTAGCAAGACTGGTAATATGGTCCTTCCAAATGAGAGCAGAAGAAAAAGAGACACCAAGAATATTGAGAGAAGATGAAGGGTTGATTTTTGTATTGTGGAAGAATAAGGGATAGTCCGCTGGGAGATCCTGACGGGTAGATAGATGGAGAAATTGGGTTTTGGAAGCATTAAAGTTAACAAGGTTTTCTCTGCCCCAATTGGAAATAGTATTTAGATCAGAATTTAAGAGTTCTATGGCTTCATTACGTTTGTCGTTGAGGGATTGCTGGCTGGGGCGTTCTGAAAAACTAATGGAGTAGTGTAAGGTTGAGTCGTCTGCGTATGAATGGATGGGAATTAAGGTACAGTTAAGGAGATCATTTATAAAAATTAGAAAGAGAATAGGAGATAGGACAGAGCCCTGAGGAACACCGGAGTTTATAGGGTGAGGAAGTGAACAATGGCCGTCCACAACCGCGGCTATGGAACGGCCGGAAAGGAAATTAGAGACAAAGGCACAGATGGAGGGATAGAAACCGAAGGAGGGTAGTTTAGAAATTAAAGATTTATGCCAGACTCTATCGAAGGCTTTCGATATGTCTAGTGCAATAGAAAAAGTCTCACCGAAGTCCCGGAAGGAGGATGACCAAGAGTTAGTAAGATATGAAAGAAGATCACCAGTAGAGCGACCCTTAACACCTTACGAGCGGCCTATGCGGTTTATTTATGTGTACCGCACAGCGGGGTGTTTTTAGCCAAAATAGGGCTGTTTACGTGATCATTTTCATGCCTAAATAAGACCCAGAACGTAAAACAAGTACCTATCCCTGAAAGGGCATAAACAGAGCTTTCGAATGACACCATAACGATCCTTGTATGATGGATAGTTTTCTTGCAATAACCGTGCAACGCGAGTGCAAAAAGCAGGTAATTCGGTACTTTCAGTACATAATTGAGTATGTAGCGAGTGAGAGAGGGAGGAGGGAGCTGAGATTTGTGTCAGTAGGTTCGCCGCGGTGGTCTGGAGCAGTCATACGCTCGCTAGTCTCCTGCCACCACTTGTCTCTCTCTCTCAGCCACATTACGTGCTGAAATTGCCACTCGAGTTATGTCGAGCGCCGCCACATAGTCCAGCTTTATTTAACTCGACTTATGTTGCTCGCCGCTAATTAAGGGTTAAGGAAGCCATACTGGCGATCTGAGAGCAGATTATGAGAAGAGAAATGCTTAAGAAATTTGGAAGCAAGAATAGTTTCAAAAACTTTAGAAAGACAAGAGATAAGAGCAATTGGACGATAGTTGGAGGGTTGAGAGCGGTCACCCTTCTTTGGGACAGGTTGAATGTGAGCAAACTTCCAGCATGAAGGGAAGACGTTAGAGGATAGACAGAGACGAAAGAGTTTGCCTAGGCAGGGAGTCAGCACGGAAGCACAGTTTTTGAGAACAACAGGAGGAACACCGTCCGGACCGTACGCCTTATTAGTGTTAAGCCCAGAGAGGGTAGAAAGTACATCTTTAGAAGAGATTAGGATATTAGGCATAAGTAAGAGAGAGGAGGGCGGAGAGGGAGGAATAGCACCGGAATCATCCAAGGTGGAGTTTCTAGCAAAAGTTTGAGCGAAGAGTTTAGCTTTGTCAGAGGAAGAAGTGATGGTTGTGCCATCAGAGTGGGAAAGGGGAGGGAAAGACGAGGAAGAGAAATTGTTGGAGAGGTTTTTGGCTAGATGCCAGAAAGCTTGGGAAGAGCTAGAGTTGGATATTTCAGTGCATTTATTATTGATGAAAGAGTGTTTGGCAAGTCGAAGAACAGATTTGGCTTGATTCCGGGCAGAAACATATGAAGAATGAGAGTCTTGAGTTTTAAGGCGTCGGTACCGTTTGAATGCTTCCTCCTTATTGCGGACAGCAGTAGAACAGGCGTGAGTAAACCAAGATTTTTTAGCATTAGTCTGAGAGAAAGAGAATGGAATGTATGCTTCCATGCCCGATAGGATTACCTCGGTAATGCGTTGAGCACTCTCCGAGGGTCCTCGGCCATGGAAGCAGAAATCATTCCATGGGAAATCAAAGAAGTACTGCCGAAGAGCCTCCCAGTCGGCAGCGCCAATTGATTATGTATATGCATATTATACATTGATTATGTATGTGTGGATGAACGAATGAAGAAATCTGTGATGGATGCTAGGGTGTATAGGGGTATTGGAGGGGGTCTGTCTGATCATTATGTAGTGGTAGCTAAGGTTAGGATACAAAAGAAGTGGGTGAGGAGAGCGGGAGGGAGGCGAGAGGAGGGTGGAATGGTGAGGAGGGTGGAGAGGTTGCAGGAGGGGGAAGTCAGGGAGGAGTACAGGAGAGCAGTGGAAAGACGACTAGGTGGGTTCGACCTGGAAGTTATGGAGGAAGTGGAGGAGATGAGCAAGGTGTTTAAGGATGAGATCTGTGAAGCATGTGAGGAGGTGTGTGGAGTGAGGAGAAGAGGGAGGGGAGTGAAAGGTACAGCATGGTGGACAGAAGAGGTAAGAATAGCTGTGGAAGAAAAGAAGAAAGCATATAGAGAGTGGTTGGGTAGTAGAGGGAATGAAGATTCCGAGAGACAGAAACGAGCGAGGTACGTGGAGAGTAAGAGGGTGGTGAAGAGAGTAGTGAAGAAAAGTAAGAGAAGAGTAGATGAGGAATTTGGAAGGAATCTGAGTGTAAAATGGAGGGAGAGTAAGAAACTGTTCTGGAAAGAAGTCAAGAAAGTTAAGGAAGGTAGCAAGGGAAACAGTAAGGGTGTGAAAGATAAGAATGGGAGAATGCTAGCCGAGAAGCAAGAGAGAGTCGAAAGATGGAGGGAGTTCTTCAGTGAGTTGCTAAATGAAAGGAATGAAGAGCCAGCAAACATAGCTGGATATGGTATGGGAGGGAGAAGAAGAGAAGTAGTGGAGGAGGAGGTGGGGATCAGGAGATCAGAAGTGTGGGAAGCCATGAAAAGAGTGAAGTTGGGGAAAGCACCAGGAACAGATGGAGTGTGTGGGGAAATGTTGAGGTATGGTGGTGAGATAGTGATAGAATGGGTATGGAAAATGTGCAAACTAGCATGGAAGAAGGGGAGTGCACCCGATGACTGGAAGACTGGCATAATAGTCCCCCTATATAAGGGCAAAGGGGAAAGAGGAGTGTGTGGTAACCACCGAGGAATATGTCTTCTAAGCGTAGTAGGGAAGGTATACAGTAGGGTAGTGATTGAGAGAGTGAGAGTGAGAACGGAGAAATGGATAGGCGACGAGCAGGGAGGTTTTAGGAAGGGAAGAGGATGTGTAGATCAGCTTTTTACCCTGAATTGTGTTGTGGAGAAGTATCTGGAGAAGAAACAAAAGGTGTATGTTGCCTTTATGGACTTGGAGAAGGCCTATGACAGAGTGGATAGAGAAGGTTTGTGGAAAGTACTTAGAATATACGGAGTAGAGGGCAAGTTGCTGAAAGCAGTGAAGAGCATGTATGATGGTGCAAAGGCGGCAGTACGTGTGGAGAGTGAGCAGAGCGAGTTCTTTGACCTGAATGTTGGTTTGAAACAGGGGTGTGTGATGTCCCCGTGGTTGTTTACTGTATATGGATGGAGTTATGAAAGAAATACTATCAAGAGCAGTGGATGTTGGTGTATCACTGAAAAGGGAGGGAATTGAGTGGAAGCTACCTATACTGCTGTTTGCGGATGATACAGTTCTGATGAGTGATAATGAATGGGAGTTGCAGGGTCTGGTAAATGAGTTTGGAACAGTGTGCGAAAAACGGAATTTGAAGGTAAATACGGGGAAGAGCAAGGTTATGGTCTTCGAAAGGGGTGAAGTCACAGAGTGTGAGGTGAAGCTGAACGGTCAGGCTATGGAGATCGTCAACTCTTTAAAGTATCTGGGCAGTGTGTTGAGTAAAGATGGGACTATGGATGAAGAGGTGCGGGAGAGGGTACAACAGGGGAAGAGGGTTGTAGGAACGCTAAAAGCAGTAACAAGAAATAGGGTGGTCGGTATGGAAGTGAAGAAGTCCTTGCATGACAGTGTGGTAATCCCGACACTGACTTACGGAAGCGAAGCATGGACGTTGGTTGAGAGACTCAGACCAAGAGTGAGAGCAGTGGAAATGAATTACTTAAGGAGTGCGTGCGGAGTTACATGGAGGGATAGACAGACTAATGAGGAAGTAAGAAGGAGGTGTGGTGTGGAGGTAGATGTGCTGGAAAGTGTGAAAAGGAACAACTTGAGATGGTTCGGCCATATGGAACGCATGGAAAGCGAGAGAATGACTAAGAGGGTGTACGAGAGCGAGGTGGAGGGACAGAGGGGGAGAGGTAGACCGAATATGAGGTGGAAGGATGGAGTGAGGAACTACATGAACGAAGGCGGTGCTGGTTGGGGGGAGGGGCGTCGACTGACTGGGGACAGAGGTGCATGGGGGCGGTTCGTTCGTGGCCACCCCTTCGGGGATCACGGCGTCAGGCAATAGATAGATAGATAGACTCCTATATTAAAGAAAGTGAATGAAAGTCCTAAAGCATCGAACCGAATCTTCTGAAGAAAGTCTGATGCTGCTTAAGATGATCGAATCGGATGTTGAACTGTTATATAAAGCAGGAACAGGATATGACAAGTGTATGGACGTACAGTGTTAACTGGCACGGGAACAATGATAAATGCGCAATAGTATTATCTCCAACAACAAAAGAAGTACTTCCTCAGGCAACTCAAAAAGCCTGCTCGGGTTGTGCAACTCAACAACAACCAAGGCTTACAATCAACGTGAATAAAAATGCTGCATACATGACATAAGAGTTTATAATCTTGATCGGGTGTGTGCTAGGTGAACAAAGTCTAGCTGGGATGTCGTAGGCTAGGAAACAATGGCTGAGCAAGCAGCTCGTAGCCTAGCGAGGTCCTTAAGACTGTACGGCCTAATTAGGTTAAATGACGGGGTGCTCTCTTGAGAGATCCTGATCGCTAGTATCTGGTTCTCTCCTGGCGACCCTCTCTAAGTCAAAGCAAAACGAGTTAGCACAGTGTTGGGTGGCAGAGGCAAAAGCCCTCACTCGCAACACAGTGCTAAACTCACAAGGTACACAGTCAGAAAGACCACCTAGGCTTCCCACGTATCCGTTGCGATTGTACCGGTTCAACAAAACCTGGTACACATCGGAAATCACAACAACAATAGCCTCACCCCAGTCTAGCATTAAATAGCCCAGCAGACAACCAAGAAAAAGGTAGGGAGGCACCGTGAGTGTGTCGAACCTCTACAGACAAAATGGTAACCCCTCCAAAATGCCTAACTAAACATGTAATATCTGAGAGCTTCAGCATATAATACGATGGCCGATATATCAAATCGTGCAGAACCAAAGGGGAGTTATGATGTTAAATAGAGTGGAAGAATGAGAGGTAAGAATTTGAGAGAGAGAGAAAGTGCTCTATAGGTAGAAGTCGGGGACAGGTGGTAAGGGAGGTGTGAAGGGTATGCTGGTCAGGCAAGCTCTGAAGAGAGTAGCTCCTCGGGACCCCCAGGATCACACACAGGCATGGTGGTCAGTCAATCACAGGCCGCTACGTCACCAGGCAGCAGACCTGCAGAAGGCGCCAGGAACCACCAGCCAATCAAGAGGTGTGAGAAGGCACGCTCGCGAGCCTACGAGCGGGGGAAGGCAGCACATGTATACACACGCACACACTACCACCCCACTGCCTATATTGTTCTCTCTCCTTAACCTGACAAGCGCGATATAGACGTAGGTGCTAGGGTAGTTATTTGTGCATTTCTAGCCCTGGATTCTGACAGAATTCGTTATATTTACAATATAAACCATTATTTGTTTTCGGTATGCTTTTATTTTACATATATGATGTATATATGAACCTTCAAGAGTGCTAAAATAAGTGGGAAAAGCATTTGGGTGGTGAAAAACGAAGATATTGGCCACCCGGTCATAATCTCAGGCGAGAGAGAGAGACAGGCAGCCTTCCCCTCTCGCTGTCTGGGAGTCAACTGAGGAGAGCGGGGCGGTGTGTGCCGGTGTCTGGGTGTTGCATAACGATCTTTTATGCAACCCACTTGTGCTACATTATCGCGGGAGAGAAAAATAACCGATAAATGATGATAATAAGAGGAAAAATAGGTGATAATTGAGGAGGGGAGGGAGGGGGGAATAAGGTGGGGAAGGAGGGGAGGGGGGTGGGTGAGATTTACATGGATGAGTACTGGAGGGGAATTATCTCACCTAGAGACAAATTCCTTTGTTTTGATAGGCCCTTTTTTTTTATGGAAGGCCTTTTTTATGGTCCTGCTTCCGTGAGGCCTATCGCGTTCCCTATAGGAAGCCTTCCGTGAGGCCTATCGCGCTTGCCGGGTTAACTATATACAATGCATCTTATGTTCTACTCATGATATAAAATATAATGCACTGTCACAGGCGAAAACAAAGACCACTTCTGTACTGCCTGTGACATGACGATTCACAAGAAAGAAAGTACAACACTGTAGATAGACTGTAGCCAAATTCATTGCCCTGGCGAGTGTTAGCGAGTGGCCTAGCGAGCGGCTGAGCCCACGTGGCGTTCTGCTAAGCTGCAGGCATCACAACCATACAATATCTTGTATATAGAGTGGGTCAGGGTCAGGTTGTACCTCCCACTGCAAAGGTAGATGGCATTCTGGACTTCCCTGCCCCTAGTAATAAGAAAGAGATTCAGAGGTATTTGGGCATGATTGGATACTACCGGAGGTTTATAGTTAATACCTCAAAGCTAACTTCCCCTTTGACTGATCTTCTTAGCAAGGACACTAAATTGAAATGGTCTTCAGAGTGTGTTGAGGCATTTAGAGCAACTAAGAATATTTTGTCTACTTATCCTGTTCTCCGTGCCCCTGATTTTAATAAATTATTTTCTCGTGCTGTAGATGCCAGTAACACAGGGGTCGGAGCGGTGTTGCCCCAGGAAGATGGGTCAAAATCCTTGCATCCCATCTGTTATTTTAGTAAGAAATTGAACTCCGCCGAACGTAATTATTCAGTCATAGAGAAGGAGCTTTTGGCTTTGATTTTGTCCCTGCAGTACTTTGGAGTTTATGTTAAATCTGCCCCTGGCCCAATCACGGTATATACTGACCACTATCCACTTATATTCTTAAATAAGTTTAGAGCCAAAAACCAACGCCTCACCAGGTGGAACCTACTGCTACAAGAATACGCCCTTGACATTCGCCACAGATTGTACACTCACGCGTACTAAAAGTTTCTCAGGGGTGGGTCCTTCCTTCCCCTACTCCACCCTGGGTAGGTGGAAGGGGGGAGTCGAGTCCAAGTTTACCCCCACCTCCCACCCCCAAACTATCCACAACTCCTCCACCTTCCTTCTCTAGCTGCCAGTTAGTGATTAGCGACGATTGTTCTCATGTATTGCAACACATTGTTAAATCATCATTGCACATGCTTACAATGCCCAACATTTAATATTGATTAGGAGTTTGCTAATATAATATACTGCATAATTGTATTCTCAAAATGAATGTCTATACGCAACGTGGGTTACACGATTCATGGTTGTAATGGTCTTGGCTTCTCTCTCTCTCCCATTGCACTACTTTCTACGAACAAGGTTTAAGGTGATTTGAATATAATAATACCGTAATTAAATCCAATCTCGTACAGTATTCAGGATATCATGTTCACCATTCTTGCAATACACATCAACGTGCCCTCTACGATCTACTCCTAGTTTCTCAAATGGCTTACACAGTCGGGCTTTTATATCATAAAAGGAAAGGAATAAAGGCAAACATGGGCTGGAATAGTGTTACAACTGTAATTGATTGTTTCGTTCATAATTTCAATCAGTTTCTCCCATTTATTCAATACCATACATACTATAAACGGTCTGAATTAACTTGTATGTGGCCTATACACTGATTTTAATCGATTAAATGTAGAACTCGACACAACTTACGATCAAAGTCGGTGTTATTTTTCTTTAGTAAGGTTTGACTATCGAGCCTTAGAGTAGCAGGGGTCGCCTTCTCACTCCCCCCTTCTTTGTCTCTATCTTCGATCCCAGCCTCTCACCTCTACAAACTCCATCAACTCTCCTCTATGTGTATCGAATGCAGGCAACATTCATCACACACGCTAATAAAGGTAAATATAACCCATTCAGACCCGTTATATCTTGATTGTAGAAAGTGTGTGCTATGAGATAGTTACAAAGAGTTACAACTAATAATTAGTATCTCAAAGACCTTGCGGTCCATTTCGGGAAATATTCGAAGTGGAAGGAGAGACATTGTTCAGTGCACTACACTCCTTACAGAATGTGCAAAATATTATCTACTGACTACTGTCTTCTTGAACTGCTCAACTGAGGAAATGTTTAACATTTCTGAGGAAAGTTTGTTCCAGGTAGAACAGATCTTAAATGGGAATGTTTCCACAAATACTAGTGCTGAACCTTTTCAATTATAATTGCCAGCCATGGTTGCGGTTTGTATTCATATTGAGATTAAACAGTTTGCTATGATCCACATTGTCAAACTCTTTACATATTTAAAAACAAAAATTAACTGACCTCGTAGTCTGCGTGTTGAGAGGGAGAGAGAGAGAGAGAGAGAGAGAGAGATCACTACATCTGATATTCTTGTAACCCACGTTGTCTATAGAGACTCATTTTGATAATACAATTATGCAGTATATTGTATTAATACATTCTAATACATTTTATATGTTGGCCATTGTAAGCATGTGCAATGATGATTTAACAATACTTTGCAATACATGAGAACAATCGTCGCTAATCACTAACTGCCAGTTAGAGAAGGAAGGTGGGGGAGTTGGGGATAGTTTGGGGGTGGAAGGTGGGGTAGACTTGGACAAGACTCCCCCCTTCCACCTACCCAGGGTGGAGTAGGGGAAGTAAGACCCCACCCCTGAGCAACTTTTAGCACGCGTGAGTGTACAGAATATTTTGGCAGATGGTCTGTCGCGTGCTTAAAATGTTTATCGAATACTCCCCTTTGTCACATTCTCTTTGTTTGCGGTGCAGGTGTGACAGACGGAGCAACCAGTCTGGAGATATAAACTACCCTGTTGGCGGAATTAAACCCTCTACAATCACCCCACCATGACCCCCACGACCCCCTCTGGACATAGATGGTTCGGCCCGTGTGTAGGGGTCAAACAAGTGGCAGTGAGAGCTGTCTGATTGGCGCCGGCATGACACAAGCAATATGATTAGAAGCAGCACCACTAGACTGAAACTCATGATAATAGGGCATGGTGATTCGCTAGAGACCAAATAGAATGTGTATTCAGGGGTAGACTGGTGTTTGGAAATTAGTTGTATTCCTGACTCGGCTGAGATCGTGAGGGTGAGGAGAGGCGATGGAGGAGGTAGGTCAGACATGGCAATGACAGATAAGGTTTATATTTTGATATTACTAAAGTGGTAATGGTGTTCAGTTTACCTGCAATTATTTAACTTGATTTTTTTTTTTTTTTTTTTTAAAGACCTCCGTCTACGTATTGTGAAAAACCTGTTATCCTCCGGCAAATTGTGGGGTTGAGTGAGTGAAGGGGGGGACAGTGAATGAAGGAGGATACATGTTTTTCATAATACGTGTTGCTAGCCCCAAACGCGCGAGCAACTGTGGCTTTCAACCATCCGACACATCCGCTTTTATTTATGTGCATCACACATGTTACATACAAATAAAGTTTATGTTTTGTTTTACCCTACTGTGGAAAGACTACGGATACACCACTCCTGCCCGGGCCTCACACAGTGGCATGCCCCAGTCCTGTCGAACTGAGCTCATGACGCTGGTGGCATTGCCCCGGAGGATAGCCATCCCTAGTCTTTGCTTGAGCCAGAGGGTTTCCCGGGGTTCAAACACATGTGGCATCCCACACGAGGCACCGGCCATTCTTGTAAGGGAAAGTGGTCATCCCATCTGGCCGTTTGCCGTGTGAAGTCCATGTGGTTCGAGGATTGATGCACGGTTAGCACTCTGCAGGGCCCGTTTTATGACATCATTTAGTGCAGAGTGTCTTGGCAGGCGGCCTGCGTTGTAATTACATGACAAGGCATGGTGACCTTGAGCATCCATACCCCCACCACACTTGCAAGTGTGTGGGTGACAAACTGCCGCACCCACTCTGAGCGCGATGGCAAACCGGAGCGCTTCAGCATCCAAGTGAGTTCCAACAGGTGGGATGGGGATGGCATGTAACCACAAGCCACTCTCCGAACGGGCGGCTGCCTGGAGGCGTGCTTTTCCAACCTGGTCTGCATTGGTTAGGAGATTTTCTTGAGTTTTCTTCGCAGAGATGGTACCCACGCTTTCTGCTTGCTCCTGGAGGTACCCTGAGGCTCCTCCTCTACTCCTGTACTTCCCTTCCAGGTGTTAATCGCTGCTGTTACGTCCCCATTAAGTGTCATTCCGGGTTGAGAAGAAAGGATGGACATTACAAGGTCATTGGTCACGATGAGGGAAGAGATAAAGGCTGGGGAGGCAATATCCGAGGCTCTCCGTATGCCCAAGCCCCCGAGGCGGACAGGAAGGGTGGCTTGTGTCCAGGCCCGTTCTTTAAATTCCACGTTGGTGATGCTGGTCACTGCTTCTCGGATTATGCTGTCTAATTCTTGGAGGCCACCATTGTTCGTGTAAGTCATCGATGTGCGCAGGAGGTATTGGAGTTTTGGGATGGAGAAACAGTTCTTGAGCAGGGCCAGAGCTGAGTGGGCATCGATGTGTATCAGGCGACTCACGAGACGTTGAAGCTCCTCCTTTTTAACTTGAAGTGCTGGTGGGATGCTGCCAGAGTTAGTGGGGAACCTAATAGGGTTTGCTGGCGCTCCTGAAGGATCTTTACATCTGGCAATATGTCTCGAAACAGGGCCTGAGTCTCTTCTCCTTGTTCACGTGTGTGGTTGGGGAGGACAAGTTCACATTTGGTGTCATTTATCACTAGCCCGGCCTGGCCGAGGTCAGTTACGATGTTATTTAGGTCGGTTAGAACGTTCTCTACTGACCCACCCAAGGTTGCATCGTCCAGGTACCATACATTCATTTCTGACCTTACTTTGTTAGCTGCTGCATCCACCCCTATTGAGAAAAGAGCAGGACCACCTGGATCTCCCTGCTGTAACCCGGTCGCTGATGGGATTACCGTCTCGCCAAACATCAGGATTGAAGGTTTGGAATAAGCCTGCCAAAGTAGGGGGTACAGAGTGGGGATGTGTTCTTGAGCTGCACGGAGGAAGACATCCCTGCGAATGCTGTTGAATGCGTTCCGCATGTCAATCTTTAGAAGCACTCGTTTTTCTTGGGCTTGGCTGAGGTAGGTGCGGGTTGCGTGTACAGCAGCTTCACACCCCCCTGGAGTTCCGAAACCTAGTTGAACTGGTCTTAAGTGTTGACCTAGGCCATTCGAGAGTGGTTTCAAACCCACCTTCGTGGCAAGGCGGCGGAAGGTGTTCCCTACTGCTATTGGGCGCACACCGCCATCTTTTTTTGCCAGTGCACAGAGTGATGCCCCAAAAATAGGGGTGTGGCACAGTCGGGTACTTCCCCTCTTAAAACCGTGTTGATGAATTTGGTGAGGGTTTCCAAGAGTGCCTCCCCAGCAGCTCCTGATCCCTGACCCAAGAGGCCTTTGAGGTGGGCGGGTCGGATACCATCTGGGCCCGCGGCTGAGCCTGCTGGGAATGAAGTCACTGCGGCAACCACCTGCTCCTTCGTGACAACTAAAGGTTGGCGCATCTGGTCATTTGGGGCAGGGGGGAGGTTTAGGACCCTAGGTGTAGGTGGGTGCTTTTCTTGTAGGGCTTCAACAACTTCGGTGCCTTGACCAGCAAAACCTTCTGAAGAGGACAACAGTCTGACGACCCCTTTGATGTCACTATCCGCCAGCTTCGCCGCGACCCTCTTACGTAGCTGTTCAGCCTCTTCCTCTTCCTTGTCCTGTTGCTTCTGGGCCCTGTTTGGTTGCTGTTCAGGGGGTTCCACCAGTTTGTTTCCATCCATATACTGTGCTACTTGACGTTTCACGCTGGTGGCTAGTGAAACCTGAAGATGGTCTTGTATGTTAGTTCTGGGTGGTTTTCGGAGGGCCCCATAGGAGAAACCCAGGAGCCGTGCCCATGCGAGGGGTGTCTTGAGCTGTAGGGCCTGCTTTATGATCCGCCACTTGGATTCTGGCTCCTTCAGGTACCCGGGCAAGGACCTGGATCCGCGCTTTCCATTTGGTCACAAGTTGGGTCAAGTCGGCGACCGGTGTTGCCGGTGTTGCCCCGGTTGGCTCTGCAGTGGGCCCTGGGCATGCGAGACATTTCCAGTTTGGTTGTTCTCCTGATGTTTTCTTTATCAGCTTAGCACAAGATAAATTAATAGATCTAAGACAGCCGGAACATTTTCGCGAATTCTTTCTTGCATTGGTTTTTCCGCACTTAAAACACTTAGTATCTGCTAGGCCATAGTCTTCCAAGATTATCCGTTCGTCTGCCTCTACCAAGCCGTCCTCCTGATCTTCCCGTGGTGCTTCCATCTCTACCATGTCTCCCTGGTTTCAGAAACCCCGGGAAATCTCTCCTGGCACATAATCTAGATTATTGCTGTTGTTATTAATGTATAATTGGCTGGATGCATAAAAATTCACATATCATAGTCAACCTTTCTGATGGGATATGTAAAAAAAAAAAAAAAAAAAAAATCACATATCATAGTCAACCTTTCTGATGGGCAATTGGCCTGCTTCTCCTAAAGCTATGTGGTTAAATGTATAAATCCTCGGCATTGGGCACCGGTACAACTAAAAGATCTAACTGATTGAAGGGAAGCACGCCAATTATATCCTATGATTACTTACACTGGCGACGCCACCCTGATGTTGAGTATTAATAAATGCTTAGGATTTTAACTTTGAATTGTAACTCAAAGATACCGTACTTAACATGCGTGGTGTGGTCTTACAATTAAATTATGACAGGTTATAACTACCAGGTGTGTTGAGGTGAGTTTTCCTGCCGCCTTGTGTTAGTTTGAATATTGTTCTGTGAATCTAGAAAGGTTAATAATGCGTGTGACAATTGAGAGGTTTATTGGTGACTTTTAGTAATGAATAGTGAAACTAATTGTTTATTCATCAATTTGTCAAGCAAAGTATGTTTTGATACTTAAATAACTTGCAATGCGTTTTTTTTTTTGTAATTTCCAATAACAATAGTGATACTTGATTAAGCCTTGAAACTATTTAATGTTGGGCAAATTAGCGAGCAGTGAATGATCGGACAATCATATACCGGTACGTTCTGGGTCTTATATTGTTTTCTATTTTATTTTCCTTTGTTTTGTACATACGTTATTTTGTTGTTTATTGGGATTATAAATACATTTATTATTGTTGAATTGGTGACTTTAGTATCTTCCCTTCTTCGATAGTACTTGTAAAGGATATAATAATATAATGATAATGAAGGATTATAAAATAATATGATTACCTTAACTATCTATAATAAATAATACATTATCCAAGTAAATAAGAAATATCTAAATATTTAAGAAATAATACTTGATAATAATTAATCTCAATCCTATTTAATCTTAACATGTTGGCTGCGGGAACCGTTCTGAATAAATCATCATAATAAATATTAAAAATAATTATAATATCTAATATATTAATTCATCATAATTAATAAATAATTGTAAATTTGGTTCATCGAGCAAAGGCGCATTTGTGAAATTCCAAAAAGGAAAACCAGTCTGTGGACACATTATTAGCTCAGTGTTCACAATTCTCAAATTGCATGTCGCATGACCTAATTCATCACAGCTGGTTTGACGGGGGTACAATATCACTAGAGCTTCCTGAGTAAACTTTTAGGCTATGTAATGTTAGTTAGCACTTTGCCAGACTTCGTGAAACTGATCGCTAGGAGGATTGAAATTCCGCCTATGATGTCTCTCAATAAATTTACAAAGGAGTTGCGGAAATCTTGTGATACGAGCGGTGTTACTACCAATCAAATTCAGTTTTTGTGTGCTCACGTTCGGAAATCCCCGTCCTTACCTGCTTCCCCAGCTCAATCTGTGCCTAAGTCGCAGAATCAACCTAAAACTTCCCAACCAGGTAAAAATTCCCAGGCTAGTGCTCCTCCCAAAAACCAGAGACTCCCACATTAGGTCAGGTTAGACAGAGTTACAGCGCTCAAACATGACACAATCAGTCATCCCATTCCCCCGGACCGAGAGCGCAGGCGCCTGGCGGTAGCGGGCCGAGTGCTCAGGTCCCGGCAATAATGGGCAGTGGCGCCGGTGGTCAATTATTATGTTCCTTCCAACAACCAACTATACTCCTAAAATCGATTAATTAAATTTACAAACACATGTGGCAGTCCGTGGATTCGAATCCAGGATGCTCACACCGAAAATCAACACCTAATGCATCGCACCACGAAGACAGTTAAAGAATGGTGGACACTGCCTATGATTTATTATGCAACTTCGAATCCAGGGATTCCAGGGATCCAAGGAAACAGGGATGCTATGTGTTTTTATTGCGGTATCCGGGGTCACACTGGCACACGTTGCAACATCAAAGCCAAGGAGTTCAATGAATATACGGCGGAAAACCGACCTTTCTGTCGTAGATGTAAGACGAATGACCACTGGACTGGAAATTGCCCAGAAGTCAGGATAGATGTAGATGACTGGAAGGTGTCACACCCAAGGTCGGGGGAAGCCTCGGGCCAAGGGCAGGCCAACCAACCGTAAGTGATAATTCTACACAAACTCCGGTACCTCCAACATTAAGGAAAAGTGCGCTCATGCAGTCACCTGACGCATTAATTTGACCGTAATTTGTAAATAATGTGGCTATAAGTGATTTAATTGATACAGGTTCACCAGTGAACCTCATGTCTAGCTCAGCATTCAATAGATTGAATCTTGATGATTCGCTGACACTTGAATTACCGGACGTTAATTTACAGAGTGTTTCAGGGGATAATATTTTAATTTCGGGGGTTACGTACTTACCGATGGAATTGCATGAGGACTTAGATTTAATGACGGAGAAAGTGTACGCTGTGAATGGGTTAAAAATGTCATCAGATCTATTGCTGGGTTTTAAGACAATGAGAGAGAGAGGACATTTTTGGTTATTCCTGAAATTAATGGTGTATCTGTTAACGGTACTTTCATTGAGGCATCAGCTAGTTCTCCAGAGGGTTGTTTACAATTTGTTTCAAGTGATATATGCAGGTGTAAAGCGAGCATTGTGAGGGATAAGGGCCGTAAGCGTCATACATCTGGCTGTTCAATGGCGGTGAACCAGCGTCGGTCCGTAGAACCCACACTCTCCCTACCCCGAACCGCCCGCGCGGCTTTTCCTGTGGGCGCCGCCGCTGTTTACGTTATTAAATTGCATGTTTATTTGGAGCAGTCTACAATATATTCTGATATTCTCATTCACAGTAATACTATCATTGAACCACATTCTGTGAGGGTTGTTGAAGTATATGCAAACCATCTTAAGAGTACAGTCAATTCTATCGTTTCATTGCCAGACACGGTTGCTATTAAAGGTGTTTCTTATGCGCAAGCGCTTCATGAAGTGGATGACACTAATGTCTTTCGGACTCTCATTATCAATTCTACCAACGGCTTACTGAAGCTGTATGCGGATACGAAATTATGTAATGCTTCTTGCGTACATTGTAAATTTGAAGAAATTAATTCTCTTTCCGTGGCTTCAGTGCGCACAGCATCTTCTCCCTTTTTTTTTTTTTTTTTTTTTTTGTTAAGAGACAATGAACGGAGGAAGAAAAACACAGATAAAACAAAAAGGTCCATGTGCCTAAAGGCATCCTATATTCATAAAATGTTTGTAACAACTGGATTTAAACATTTGTAGATTGTAAGTTTGTGGAAAGCAATTCGAGGGAAGTGAATTACAAAGAGTAGTAGCTCTGGGGATAAATGATTTCTGATAAGCAGAAGTTCTGCATTGTGGAGGAGAAAGTGTAAATTCATGGGTGCTCTCAACTGCCTTAGTTCTACAAGGAAAGATGTGGAGAGGCGGCACAATTGAAGCAAGTTCCTCGGAACAATTTCTGTGAAAATATCTGTAGAATAATGCAAGGGATGCAATAATGTTCTTCATATGGATAATGTAGGAAGGTCCTGTGTGATTGCAGGGTTATTGATTAATCTAATAGCTTTATTTTGAATTTTGTCCAACTGCCTCAATGCAACCACTCCACTTCCACCCCACAGAGGTGAACAGTAATCCATCTGAGAACGCACATGACTTTTATATATTACGGCTAACTGCTCGTCAGTGAAGAATTCTCGAACTCTGTACAGGAGTCCCAGTTTTTTAGAGGCATTCTTAGCAATGCTTCTAACATAATGTGTCCAGCTCAAGTTAGTAGTTAATGTTAATTTTGGATGATAGATTGCGTAGGATTTATGAGGATTTACAAGGTACTGATTTTCCTGAGGCTCTGGGACCGCTTAAGACGTTATTGAGGGAATTTAATTAGTCCATACATTTAAAGGGGGATGCTATGGGTTTTATTGACATTTTATAACATAAAATTGTGTTGAGCGACAAGAATCAGAGTCCAGTTTACCTTCCCATGTACCGCTTATCGCATAGTCAGCGTAAGTTAACTGATAAACATGTTTCGGATTTACTTTCTCAAGATGTCATCAAACCTTCCACGTCGCTTTGGCTGTCACCTCTTTTCTTAGTCCCGTAGAATGCCAAAGGAGAGTTTAGGGTAGTTGTAGATTTTAGAAAATTAAATACTATGACAGAGACCGATCATTTTCGTTATGGCGGCAATACCGGAAATTCTTGCAAGATTGGGGACACAGAATCGTATATTTTCTACCCTCGATCTTTCTAGCGGTTTTCATCAGATCGGTTTATCAACGGAATTGAGACAATATACAGCATTTAATTCTCCGGTACTTTTGAATATAAAAGATTGCCAATGGGCCTTAAAAACTCTCATGACATTTTTCAGAGATTAATGAATAATGTTTTGGCAGGATTGATCGGCCATAATGTTTATGTATATACTATACAGTATAGACGATATTATCATGTTTTCAAGAACAATAGAGGAACATCTTATTGCACTAAGAAATATACTTTCTAAATCAGTAAAATTGATTTCTTAAGAAGAAACTATCATTTTGGGGGCATGAATTCACTCCGGACTGGGTTAATACCACTGCCCAGTTAACCACTTCCATCACTAATTTTCCAACGCCCACTACTGTTTTAAACAGTTACGGCAATTCCTGGGCTTGTCCAGTTATTACCAGGCTTTTATAAGAGATTATGCGGCAATTGCACAGCCTTTGTATATTTTACTAAGAAAGACGCTAAGTTTGTGTGGGGAGTTGAATAAGAGGTATATTTTACTGAGCTGAAAGCCAGCTTGACATCACGACCAACCCTTGCCTTCCCTTATTTAAAAAAAAAAAAAAATAATCTTTATTAATTCTGATACGTCAAATACTGGGTTTGGGGCTGTTCTTATGCAGTATGACGATAGGGATCTCTTACGGCCATTAGGATTCGCTGTCGTTCTTTAAAACCAGCAGAACAGAATTATTGTGTTGCCGACTTAGAAGGTGCAGCGCTAATTTGGGCGTTAAATATTTTTCGTGAGGTGATATATGGTTATGATGTAACTGTTTGGACGGACCATAAGCCTCTAATTAAATTGTTCGATGATAAACTTCCCACAGGTTGACGGGCCAGGTGGAAGTTGACTTTAGCGTCGTACAATCTTATGTTACTATAATTATGTTGAAGGCGAACTAATCACAGTTGCCGATGGAATCCTTTTTGTATCATTTCTGTGAATGCGCTATTCTGTAGTAAGAGTATTGCGTTAGACCAACGTAAAGATATTTTATGGGATAATGTTATTCTTGCTTTAGAATCAGGTGATTTTAGTGATCCCGACAGTATTTGATTCTTTTAATTTTGAAATGCATGAAGGTTGTTTGTACAGGAAATGTGATATAAATGACAGGGTAGTTTTACAACTCGTCATTACGGATTCACAAGTTAGTACAGTATTACCTACTCTACATGGTCATGATACAATTGGGCATCCTGGGAAGCTTCGTTCGTTTAAACAAGCACAGAGGAGTTATTATTGGCAAACGATTACGAAGGATAGATAGATATATTGACTGTTGTTCTACATGCGCAACTATTAAACCTAAACTGAGCTCGGAAGCGAAAATCGGGGAATATCCGATTCCTGCGTATCCTGTCGATGTGGTTGCTATAGATTTATTGAAACTTCCGTTGATATATGAGGGTAATCAATACGTCATGCTTACTATTTGTCACTTTTCACGGTATGTCGTGTTGTCGGTGTTGCAAGACAAGGAAGCAAAATCAGTTACTAATACATTTTTGGCGGACGTTGTGTGTAAATTTGGTTGCCCTAATACAATTATAACTGATAATGGTACAGAGTTTTGTAATTCTAGTATGTCGAAACAATGCAATGAATATACTATTGATCACATCACTGTTTGTCCTTATTCCCCCCAGTCCAATGGCTTGGCGGAACGCGCTAATCAGTCCCTTATCCGTGCACTTCGCGGCCTATTACTAGATCGTGATACGAGCACTTGGGATTCCGTTCTTCTTTTTGCAGAATCTACACTGAATTGTTTGATAAATTCCTCGATTGCGGATTCGCCATACTTTATTGTTTTGGTAGATATATGAGACTTCCTCACAATTCGTTGGTTCAGTCTAATTTTCCTGTTTATAACTGCGATGATTACGTTTTGTATCACTTGAATCATTTTCGTTCTTAATTTTATAAGACCTTACGCAGTTCTCTGTCAAAATCAAAGGAAGACATGATTAATTAATATGGCGAATAAACGTAAGAGGGAGGTTAATGTCGATGTAGGTGATCTTGTTTACTTAAGAGACTTTTACACTAAAGATAAATTGCAGCCTGTTTTTGAGGGTCCATATCGAGTAATTTCAGTCGACAAGAATAGTACTGTTATAAAACACTTGGACAAGGGCGTTGAAAAAAGGGCTCATGTAAATCATTTGAAACGTGTAGTATGCAATTTACCTGGGCCAGGCCAGGTAACCTGGCTACGAAGATATTTCTGTGGAAGACAAACCGTTGAGTCCGAGGAATGTTAGTGGACATAAATGGCCTAAAAAGACAAGCGTTGCTCATAAATAAAATCTGAGGTCGAGTAATGTTGCTTTTGTTAAAGATGGAAGTCATTTTATAGCTCAATGGTGGGTTGACAATTTGGGTATGAAATTGTATTCGTTTTATATGTAATTCTTTAGTCGTTCAATTTGTTTTAAATGTATTCATGCTTCCTCAGATGGGCGTCGTAGGGAGGATTGTGGTGCGCTTCCTGGTATTATGGATATTGGGATGGGTGGTTGGACGGCTCACTCGTTCGGGGATGATTTTGAGGCCACGAGGTAATGTGGTATTGGTGTCTGATGTCGTTGGATCCTACGTGGATAATTATGTCATACTTATCTAAGATTAAACGTGGTTGTGGTAGTGTTTCGGAGAATGTCATAGTTACGAGGGATATTTTGGATAAATTACAGTAGTTGACTGCGCACTCTAATGCTCAGGCTATGGACTTATTTCATTTAATGCGCTGGAAATTGTCAGTTGCGCAGTCTCAGGTGGATCATGTTTTTCGTAATGCAGAACCTAACTCACTCTCTCGCCGAAAGAGGGGCTTGATTAACATAAACTTAAATAACATAAACTTGATAAACTTCTAGGGGGCTTGTTTGGCCTTGCTACTGAGGATGACCTTCGGTCTGTGGAGAGTAAAATTTATGATCTTTCTATCTATTTGGAGAAACAGGACAGGTGAATGTCTATGAATAACATGAATCTGGAGAGCATTGTCAATACTGTTAATGAAATTAATTCAGTTATTAATGAGGTACAGAATACCCTAAATGACTTAAACAGTAACGTTTTTTGAAGAACTTGTGATATCCACTCGAATTGATACTTTCCATATAATGTCTACAATATTGGGGAAGGATTTTGAACGTTATATGCATGCTTTAGTTCACGCGGAGAATGGGCTTGTGACATCTGATTTACTTTCCATAGCTGATCTTTTCAAATTGCTCAGGTTGGCAAAGCTCAAACTAGATTTGGTCCCTCTTGTGGGTCATTCAAAAATAGAATATTATTACCGCTTTCTCCAAGTGTATGTGAGTCCAGGTAAATTTCTTGTTTTAATCCCATTTGCATCTGACATGATTTTGTCTTGGTCTGAAGTAATACCGTTTCCTGTTAAATTTCCTAATTCCTTGCTCCCTATTGATTTTACTTCCGAGAATGTGTTGGTTTCGAAAGTGAAGTATACAGATGAATATCACTCTCTACTTAGTTCCTCCACTGTTAATGCGCTTTGTCACACGGTTTTCGGTATGTTTACCATTTGCCCAGCGTCTGCAGTTCCTCTACTGCCGATGAATGTTAACAAATGCGTTCAAGCCATTATTGGCAATTCCAAAGTCCTGGATTTGTGTAATTACACTCCGGTTCCATTTCACCCATTTTTCCACGTTCATGTACTTAATACTCACTTTCTTTATTTTCACAATGCTTCTGATCTACTTATTACTTGCCCGGACAGAGCACCCTTTCATAAATCATGTATTGGCCAAGTTTATGTAAGGGACTCATGAATGCTGGTATCTTCTCATCTTACTATTTACCCTTCTTTCACTCACATGCTTTCGTTCACGGAGCAGGATATTCTTTTTGCAAGCATTCCTTCAGACGTGAATATTTCGAGTAATTTTTCATTTCCCAAGATCGTAACTTTGGAGCTAATTAATACATACATGGACTCGCTCTCGTGTATACATAACGTTCGCCCTGAGTTTATCTACCCTCTTCCTGTGTTCACTAGTCTTGTTTTATTTATTTGCATTGTCATTTTCCTTATAATTTCTAGGAATATTAAGGGTCGGTTGACTGGGCTTGCAGATTGTTCAACGGGTTGGAAAATAATTTATTTTCTTTAGTTTGAAATCAGTAGGGAATTGTAAACAGACCTGTGACATTTGGATTGGATCAATCCCGTGTTTTCTTTACTTTGCGTTATTATTTTTTTTTATTGGGTTTTTGTTTCAGATTGTTTGTTAAGGTTTAGTTTTTACTATTTCTATTTTGTTTTAATTATTTTGCACAATTAAATGTGTGTGTTTGCTTATTGCATATATACAGTATATATACTCTATATATCTATCTATAATTATGCTCAGGCCCAGTCCCCACTTTTCCAACCATATACTGAATGGATTAGTTTATCTTAATTTTCTTATTACATGTTGATAACCAGTGTTCTTTACTTGATAAGTATCTTCGCCGCAGTGCTTATAAATATTAAAAACTAAATTGTATTCTACTTCTACATTTTCGTCATGGTGTTCATAAATGTTGACATATAGTCCTTTACCTCTTGAAATACGAGTTATCATTTTTTTGGAGTGTTAGATTAGTCTATATCCTAACTTTCTATTAGTATATTTTATTGGACAATTAATGATATTGATGTGATTTTGAACGAAGACATTGGTTGGGTGCTATGGTACTTGGTGGGTCCTATAGTAGGGTTCTATGAGCTTGGTGGGTCCTATAGTAGGGTTCTATGAGCTTGGTGGGTCCTATAGTAGGGTTCTATGAGCTTGGTGGGTCCTATAGTAGGGTTCTATGAGCTTGGTGGGTCCTTAGTAGGGTTCTATGAGCTTGGTGGGTCCTATAGTAGGGTTCTATGAGCTTGGTGGGTCCTATAGTAGGGTTCTATGAGCTTGGTGGGTCCTATAGTAGGGTTCTATGAGCTTGGTGGGTCCTATAGTAGGGTTCTATGAGCTTGGTGGGTCCTATAGTAGGTTCTATGAGCTTGGTGGGTCCTATAGTAGGGTTCTCATGAGCTTGGTGGGTCCTATAGTAGGGTTCTATGAGCTTTTTCTGCATTGCTCAATTACGTTCGATTTTGCGATTGTGTCTTTGATTGTCTGTGTTGTATATATTATATCATAGTTTCTGTTTTCTTTTTCATATTTTCTTATTTTTGTTTCTTTTCAATTAATAATTTTACATAATTCAAAAATCATAAAAAAATAACAAATCTAAAAATTAATCTTCTATATTAATACTTGTTAATACATTTTATATTTTCTGTTCTTAGAGTAATTTCAGTGGTGGAAATGATATCTATTTTTAAAGGGTGACGTGTTATATGTCCCATTTGATTGCTTAACCAATTTATTCCATACTTACATATGTAGCCTACATGGATTACTCATTACTTTAACTACTTTACTTATATTCCTATTATAATCCTTAACATAGATGTAATCTTCATTGTATTTCTTATATTATATTCACTTATTATATGCAACAGGAAAATAGAGTGTATTCTCCTGACCTTTTGCACAGAGATCATGGGAACCGTGCTTTGATCATCATAGTAGATCTTCCTACTATCACGTGATAGGGGCATGGATTAGGTGTGATCGGTGTGTGGATTACATGTGTATTGGGTGTGTCTGTAGGATTTAAACCACACCCCTTTTTATATATATATTACCTTATTAGGTAGTGGCTAAGAGTTCTGTAGGATACCTAATGTATGGTGTTACGTCACTTAGAGGGCGTATCCCGAGGTTATATTAGTCTGAAATAACGACATTTGGCAGGAGAGTACAGACCCCCAGCATTGCTATTATACAACAGAGTCCGAGTGCCAGTCGTAATAGGATTGAAAGACTTATATACTTCCCTTGTACTTGCTTTATTTATCTTGAGTATTTTTAGTATATTCTGAATAAGTTCTAAGTATTTATTCAATGAATTTGATACGAATATGCATTCAAGTTTCAGTCCCCTTTCTGTTATATCTTTAAGGTCTGATAAAATATATACTAGCAGGGGTACCCGGCGTTGCCCGGGTAATCACCATAATCACCATCACTACTACTACCATAATCACCATCATCAATCACTACTACCACACCAGCCTCTACCTCCCTTGTGCCTCATTAACGGCGACCTCGATTTCGGCCACCAAATGACCTCCGATTTTGGATCTGACCTCATCCGTACCCCCATCTTGGGGGGCTGTGAACAACTTTCGTTCCATACACCTTTTCGATCGGAGGCCTCCTTCTGCCCCAAACGGCCCCTTTTCCGATTTCGCGCCCATTTTCTCCGTCCCTTTCACCCTGGGGACCCCTCAATGATCTGACCCAGGTCAATTGACACCCACATGCAAAGTTTCAGCTCCCCAGGTCCAAAACTGCGGCCGCCTATAAAGAACAGACAGACAGACAACCGTAAATATTATATAGATACATTTAATAAATATTGTCTCTCGCAACTTATGAGACTGGCATAAGAGAGTTATAGACAAGTTATAACTCCAACTTTAGTTTCCATTATAAATATATATATATATATACAGTATATAAAACGCCACTCAATATTATTGTAGATGTGATTGCGCGCTCTCTCTCTCTCTCGTCCTAACTGACTGCTGCTTGGCTGTTCCTGCGAAGAGAAACCCATCCCTTCATTAACTCACTTATGATTATTAAGTTAAACCACTGAGCACCAGGCAATATAATATAAATGTACACTCCAGGACCAGAGGGTTGTCAAAACAAAAAAAATCTCCAGAAAACACCTGGAATGGGTAACAAATGAAGGAAAAAACACAACAAAACGATCCCCTAGGCCATTAAGGGGTCCTACGGGGCGCCCGAAAGTCGGAATTAACGTGGGAAAAAGGGTAGGCAAAAACATGCAAAAATAAATTTGTGCACGCTCATGCGCACGCGGTTAGACTGTGAGGGTTTTCAACCATCGCCATTGTTGCATGGGATACTTACGCAGTTTCCATACAAATCTGAGCCTTCTAGGTGTGATAGGACCGGAGTAATTAACCGTTATGCACCCTATGCGGCCTCTGGGGTTTACCGGTACATACATTGCCGACGCATAACGTGCGTCTCTGGTACTCGAGGGGTTAATACTTACTGTATACTGGTTATCTTAGTTGCTGTTTATATTTATAGATATAGCATGTTATTATATTATAGTAACTGGTCCCCTTAGAATACAGGGTCAATAACTATTTATGTGAGGTCTTTAAAAATCAACTTCTTTGAATGCATGACAGTTTGCAAGTTCACTTGTCATTATTACCTCATGGCGATTTAACACCTAACCGACGGTGCCCATCATATGACGGGCGAGAGAATAATGGCCACCCCTGCGGTGCCCGTCATATGACGGGCGCCATTTTGAGCACATTATGAACTCTGAGAGAGAGTCCGCACGTTGGGAGGAAGACAGCTAAGCTTCGACTGGTTGGCACCACAGTTGGGCCCTCACTGTGATGTATTAGATCTCCCCATCATCGCCCGTCCTCGCGAGACAAGGAAAAAACTACGGATATTACGTTCTGGCTCTTGTTTATGCATGAAAAAGAGCATGGAATGAAGCTCTTTTTCAGTAAAATACCCGCCCAGCAGCACGGTCATGTCAAACAAACATGCCCGTCCTTAAGTGGTTACGTAACCCATGTGCATGAGATTGCACAACAAGAATTCTCAATACCAATATTACTAAAGCTATCATAAATATTGTTTAAGGGCAATATTACATAATTATTTGTATACAATTGACGAACTCTGACACAACCAACTATAGTCAATGTCATCAGCTAAGTGTTATCATCCAAGTGTGCATGCAATTATTTGGATAAGTAGGGAAGGACTTATAACAACTCTCTTATAGAGCATTATATTTATTACCTAGGTCTATTAGCACTAGTAGGCAAAATATATGATAGTTATAATAGAAAACATAGTTTGTGTGATATTGTGGGAGGGATAGAGGGTGAAAGGGGAGGAAGGGAGTGAAGGGGAACGAAGGTAGGAGGGTAGCATGGGGGGTGGGGGGTACATATGTTATGATTCTCTCTCTCTCTCTCTCTCTCTCTCTCTCTCTCTCTATCTCTCTCTCTCTCTCTCAAACCATACATAATGTCCTTAACCTTCCTTTCTCTCTCCTTCTTCCTTCCTTCCTTCCTTCCGTCTTTCTCCCATCTGTCCTGTTTCTTTGTGGGAGGTAGTTGGGGGTAGGGATTTCACGCTTTGGAGGCAGGACCTCCAATTTGCTGTTGACAGTGTTGCCAGATATGATTTAACCCTCACCATCATAATATGATATATTACATCACAATGGGTTTTACTTATTTGCATAATTCCAAATACCGAGGGCATTAATATAATATTTTCCTATCTTTTTTAGTGGTGATATTTGTATGATTTAGTGCTATATTGTTGTCTGTCCAGGGTGTTAATGCACTGTGGAAGTTAGCTCTCTGACTTAGTAATAGATACTCTAGGTAGGATGTAATTTGTCCCTTCTTACTTTCTACTTAATGTACAATACTTTAGATATATTGTTCAAACTTCAGTATCTTACACAAGTAAGTAACCAGTGCTTAAATATGATTATGATGCATACATGGATACCGTTTTAAAGGGATAAGTAAAGGAATGTGTTAGATATAATGTAGGTAAATTCCAGTAGGGAGATATATGGCAGTATTTGGCAATCTAATCTGGCCAGTATGAATTGCAGATTTCCCACTTTAGCTACTTTTCCACTAGATCT
>CM064547.1:20674413-20857864 GCA_032716605.1 Paralithodes platypus | reverse complement strand
CAATACACATCAACGTGCCCTCTACGATCTACTCCTAGTTTCTCAAATGGCTTACACAGTCGGGCTTTTATATCATAAAAGGAAAGGAATAAAGGCAAACATGGGCTGGAATAGTGTTACAACTGTAATTGATTGTTTCGTTCATAATTTCAATCAGTTTCTCCCACTTATTCAATACCATACATACTATAAACGGTCTGAATTAAATTGTATGTGGCCTATACACTGATTTTAATCGATTAAATGTAGAACTCGACACAACTTACGATCAAAGTCGGTGTTATTTTTCTTTAGTAAGGTTTGACTATCGAGCCTTAGAGTAGCAGGGGTCGCCTTCTCACTCCCCCCTTCTTTGTCTCTATCTTCGATCCCAGCCTCTCACCTCTACAAACTCCATCAACTCTCCTCTATGTGTATCGAATGCAGGCAACATTCATCACACACGCTAATAAAGGTAAATATAACCCATTCAGACCCGTTATATCTTGATTGTAGAAAGTGTGTGCTATGAGATAGTTACAAAGAGTTACAACTAATAATTAGTATCTCAAAGACCTTGCGGTCCATTTCGGGAAATATTCGAAGTGGAAGGAGAGACATTGTTCAGTGCACTACACTCCTTACAGAATGTGCAAAATATTATCTACTGACTACTGTCTTCTTGAACTGCTCAACTGAGGAAATGTTTAACATTTCTGAGGAAAGTTTGTTCCAGGTAGAACAGATCTTAAATGGGAATGTTTCCACAAATACTAGTGCGGAACCTTTTCAATTATAATTGCCAGCCATGGTTGCGGTTTGTATTCATATTGAGATTAAACAGTTTGCTATGATCCACATTGTCAAACTCTTTACATATTTAAAAACAAAAATTAACTGACTTCGTAGTCTGCGTGTTGAGAGAGAGAGAGAGAGAGAGAGAGAGATCACTACAGCTGATATTCTTGTAACCCACGTTGTCTATAGAGACTCATTTTGATAATACAAATATACAGTATATTTTATTAATAAATTCTAATACATTTTATATGTTGGCCATTGTAAGCATGTGCAATGATGATATAACAATACTTTGCAATACATGAGAACAATCGTCGCTAATCACTAACTGCCAGCTAGAGAAGGAAGGTGGGGGAGTTGGGGATAGTTTGGGGATGGAAGGTGGGGGTAGACTTGGACAAGACTCCCCCCTTCCACCTACCCAGGGTGGAGTAGGGGAAGTAAGACCCCACCCCTGAGCAACTTTTAGCACGCGTGAGTGTACAGAATATTTTGGCATATGGTCTGTCGCGTGCTTAAAATGTTTATCGAATACTCCCCTTTGTCACATTCTCTTTGTTTGCGGTGCAGGTGTGACAGACGGAGCAACCAGTCTGGAGATATAAACTACCCAGTTGGCGGAATTAAACTCTCTACAATCACCCCACCATGACCCCCACGACCCCCTCTGGACATAGATGGTTCGGCCCGTGTGTAGGGGTCAACCAAGTGGCAGTGAGAGCTGTCTGAATTTGGCGCCGTCATGACACCAAGCCATAATGAATGGAAGCAGCACCACTAGACTGAACC
This sequence comes from Paralithodes platypus, assembly GCA_032716605.1. NCBI lineage: Eukaryota > Metazoa > Arthropoda > Malacostraca > Decapoda > Lithodidae > Paralithodes > Paralithodes platypus. Next base: position 20,856,295 of record CM064547.1, on the reverse strand, counting down.
TCATGATAATAGGGCATTGTGATTCGCTTAGACTCAAATATAATGTGTATTCGCGGGGTAGACTGTTGTTTGGAAATTAGTTGTATTCCTGACTCGGCTGAGATCGTGGATGTTGATTATAGGCGATGGATAGGTATGTCAGACAGGGCAATGACAGATAAGTTTTATATTTTGATATTAACTCAAAGTGGTCATGGTGTTCAGTTTACCTGGAATTAAATTGTTTTAAACTTGGTTTTTTTTTTTTTTTTTAACCCCATAATTAGGGGGGAGCAACATAAGTCGAGTTAAAATAAAGCTGGACTATGTGGCGGCGCTCGACATAACTCGAGTGGCAATTTCAGCACGTAATGTGGCTGAGAGAGAGAGACAAGTGGTGGCAGGAGACTAGCGAGCGTATGACTGCTCCAGAACCACCGCGGCGAACCTACTGACACAAATCTCAGCTCCCTCCTCCCTACTCCTTCACTCGCTACAAATACTCAATGATCGTTACCGAAAGTACCGAATTACCCTGCTTTTTTGCACTCGCGTTGCACGGTTATTGCCAAGAAACTATCCATCATACAAGGATCGTTGTTATGATGGTGTCATTCGAAAAGCTCTGTTTATATGCCCTTTCAGGGATAGATACTTGTTGTAACGTTCTGTGTCTTATTTAGGCATGAAAAATGATCACGTAAACAGCCCTATTTTGGCTAAAAACACCCCGCTGGGCGTACACATAAATAAACCCGCATAGGCCATGCGTCGGTAGGTGTTAAAGACCTCCGTCTACGTATTGTGAAAAACCTGTTATCCTCCGGCAAATTGTGGGGTTGAGTGAGTGAAGGGGGGGATAGTGAATGAAGGAGGATACATGTTTTTCATAATACGTGTTGCTAGCCCCAAACGCCGCGAGCAACTGTGGCTTTCAACCATCCGACACATCCGCTTTTATTTATGTGCATCACACATGTTACATACAAATAAAGTTTATGTTTTGTTTTACCCTACTGTGGAAAGACTACGGATACACCATCCCTGCCCGGGCCTCACACAGTGGCATGACCCAGTCCTGTCGAACTGAGCTCATGACGCTGGTGGCATTGCCCCGGAGGATAGCCATCCCTAGTCTTTGCTTGAGCCAGAGGGTTTCCCGGGGTTCAAACACATGTGGCATCCCACACGAGACACCGGGCCATTCTTGTAAGGGAAAGTGGTCATCCCATCTGGCCGTTTGCCGTGTGAAGTCCATGTGGTTCGAGGATTGATGCACGGTTAGCACTCTGCAGGGCCCGTTTTAATGACATCATTTAGTGCAGAGTGTCCTTGGCAGGCGGCCTGCGTTGTAATTACATGACAAGGCATGGTGACCTTGAGCATCCATACCCCCACCACACTTGCAAGTGTCTGGGTGACAAACTGCCGCACCCACTCTGAGCGCGATGGCAACCCGGAGCGCTTCAGCATCCAAGTGAGTTCCAAGAGGTGGGATGGGGATGGCATGTACCCACAATCCACTCTCCGAACGGGCGGCTGCCTGGAGGCGTGCTTTTGCAACCTGGTCTGCATTGGTTAGGAGATTTTCTTGAGTTTTCTTCGCGAGATGGTATCCCACGCTTTCTGCTTGCTCCTGGAGGGTACCCTGAGGCTTCCTCCTCTACTCCTGTACTTCCCTTCCAGGTGTTAATCGCTGCTGTTACGTCCCCATTAAGTGTCATTCCGGGTTGAGAAGAAAGGATGGACATTACAAGGTCGTTGGTCGCGATGAGGGAAGAGATAAAGGCTGGGGAGGCAATATCCGAGGCTCTCCGTATGCCCAAGCCCCCGAGGCGGACAGGAAGGGTGGCTTGTGTCCAGGCCCGTTCTTTAAATTCCACGTTGGTGATGCTGGTCACTGCTTCTCGGATTATGCTGTCTAATTCTTGGAGGCCACCATTGTTCGTGTAAGTCAACGATGTGCGCAGGAGGTATTGGAGTTTTGGGATGGAGAAACAGTTCTTGAGCAGGGCCAGAGCTGAGTGGGCATCGATGTGTATCAGGCGACTCACGAGACGTTGAAGCTCCTCCTTTTTAACTTGAAGTGCTTGGTGGGATGCTGCCAGAGTTAGTGGGGAACCTAATAGGGTTTGCTGGTGCTCCTGAAGGATCTTTACATCTGGCAATCTGTCTCGAAACAGGGCCTGAGTCTCTTCTCCTTGTTCACGTGTGTGGTTGGGGAGGACAAGTTCACATTTGGTGTCATTTATCACTAGCCCGGCCTGGCCGAGGTCAGTTACGATGTTATTTAGGTCGGTTAGAACGTTCTCTACTGACCCACCCAAGGTTGCATCGTCCAGGTACCATACATTCATTTCTGACCTTACTTTGTTAGCTGCTGCATCCACCCCTATTGAGAAAAGAGCAGGACCACCTGGATCTCCCTGCTGTAACCCGGTCGCTGATGGGATTACCGTCTCGCCAAACATCAGGATTGAAGGTTTGGAATAAGCCTGCCAAAGTAGGGGGTACAGAGTGGGGATGTGTTCTTGAGCTGCACGGAGGAAGACATCCCTGCGAATGCTGTTGAATGCGTTCCGCATGTCAATCTTTAGAAGCACTCGTTTTTCTTGGGCTTGGCTGAGGTAGCTGCGGGTTGCGTGTACAGCAGCTTCACATCCCCCTGGAGTTCCGAAACCTAGTTGAACTGGTCTTAAGTGTTGACCTAGGCCATTCGAGAGTGGTTTCAAACCCACCTTTGTGGCAAGGCGGCGGAAGGTGTTCCCTACTGCTATTGGGTGCACACCGCCATCTTTTTTTGCCAGTGCACAGAGTGATGCCCCCAAAAATAGGGGTGTGGCACAGTCGGGTACTTCCCCTCTTAAAACCATGTTGATGAATTTGGTGAGGGTTTCCAAGAGTGCCTCCCCAGCAGCTCCTGATCCCTGACCCAAGAGGCCTTTGAGGTGGGCGGGTCGGATACCATCTGGGCACGCGGCTGAGCCTGCTGGGAATGAAGTCACTGCGGCAACCACCTGCTCCTTCGTGACAACTAAAGGTTGGCGCATCTGGTCATTTGGGGCAGAGGGGAGGTTTAGGTCCCTAGGTGTAGGTGGGTGCTTTTCTTGTAGGGCTTCAACAACTTCGGTGCCTTGACCAGCAAAACCTTCTGAAGAGGACAACAGTCTGACGGCCCCTTTGATGTCACTATCCGCCAGCTTCGCCGCGACCCTCTTACGTAGCTGTTCAGCCTCTTCCTCTTCCTTGTCCTGTTGCTTCTGGGCCCTGTTTGGTTGCTGTTCAGGGGGTTCCACCAGTTTGTTTCCATCCATATACTGTGCTACTTGACGTTTCACTCTGGTGGCTAGTGAAACCTGAAGATGGTCTTGTATGTTAGTTCTGGGTGGTTTTCGGAGGGCCCCATAGGAGAAACCCAGGAGCCGTGCCCATGCGAGGGGTGTCTTTAGCTGTAGGGCCTGCTTTATGATCCGCCACTTGGATTCTGGCTCCTTCAGGTACCCGGGCAAGGACCTGGATCCGCGCTTTCCATTTGGTCACAAGTTGGGTCAAGTCGGCGACCGGTGTTGCCGGTGTTGCCCCGGTTGGCTATGCAGTGGGCCCTGGGCATGCGAGACATTTCCAGTTTGGTTGTTCTCCTGATGTTTTCTTTATCAGCTTAGCACAAGATAAATTAATAGATCTAAGACAGCCGGAACATTTTCGCGAATTCTTTCTTGCATTGGTTTTTCCGCACTTAAAACACTTAGTATCTGCTAGGCCATAGTCTTCCAAGATTATCCGTTCGTCTGCCTCTACCAAGCCGTCCTCCTGATCTTCCCGTGGTGCTTCCATCTCTACCATGTCTCCCTGGTTTCAGAAACCCCGGGAAATCTCTCCTGGCACATAATCTAGATTATTGCTGTTGTTATTAATGTATAATTGGCTGGATGCATAAAAATTCACATATCATAGTCAACCTTTCTGATGGGATATGTAAAAAAAAAAAAAAAAAAAAAATCACATATCATAGTCAACCTTTCTGATGGGCAATTGGCCTGCTTCTCCTAAAGCTATGTGGTTAAATGTATAAATCCTCGGCATTGGGCACCGTTACAACTAAAAGATCTAACTGATTGAAGGGAAGCACGCCAATTATATCCTATGATTACTTACACTGGCGACGCCACCCTGATGTTGAGTATTAATAAATGCTTAGGATTTTAACTTTGAATTGTAACTCAAAGATACCGTACTTAACATGCGTGGTGTGGTCTTACAATTAAATTATGACAGGTTATAACTACCAGGTGTGTTGAGGTGAGTTTTCCTGCCGCCTTGTGTTAGTTTGAATATTGTTCTGTGAATCTAGAAAGGTTAATAATGCGTGTGACAATTGAGAGGTTTATTGGTGACTTTTAGTAATGAATAGCGAAACTAATTGTTTATTCATCAATTTGTCAAGCAAAGTAGGTTTTGATACTTAAATAACTTGCAATGCGTTTTTTTTTTTGTAATTTCCAATAACAATAGTGATACTTGATTATGCCTTGAAACTATTTAATGTTGGGCAAATTAGCGAGCAGTGAATGATCGGACAATCATATACCGGTACGTTCTGGGTCTTATATTGTTTTCTATTTTATTTTCCTTTGTTTTGTACATACGTTATTTTGTTGTTTATTGGGATTATAAATACATTTATTATTGTTGAATTGGTGACTTTAGTATCTTCCCTTCTTCGATAGTACTTGTAAAGGATATAATAATATAATGATAATGAAGGATTATAAAATAATATGATTACCTTAACTATCTATAATAAATAATACATTATCCAAGTAAATAAGAAATATCTAAATTTTTAAGAAATAATACTTGATAATAATTAATCTCAATCCTATTTAATCTTAACATGTTGGCTGCGGGAACCGTTCTGAATAAATCATCATAATAAATATTAATAATAATTATAATATCTAATATTTTAATTCATCATAATTAATAAATAATTGTAAATTTGGTTCATCGAGCAAAGGCGCATTTGTGAAATTCCAAAAAGGAAAACCAGTCTGTGGACACATTATTAGCTCAGTGTTCACAATTCTCAAATTGCATGTCGCATGACCTAATTCATCACAGCTGGTTTGACGGGGGTACAATATCACTAGAGCTTCCTGAGTAAACTTTTGGGCTATGTAATGTTAGTTAGCACTTTGCCAGACTTCGTGAAACTGATCGCTAGGAGGATTGAATTTCCGCCTATGATGTCTCTCAATAAATTTACAAAGGAGTTGCGGAAATCTTGTGATACGAGCGGTGTTACTACCAATCAAATTCAGTTTTTGTGTGCTCACGTTCGGAAATCCCCGTCCTTACCTGCTTCCCCAGCTCAATCTGTGCCTAACTCGCAGAATCAACCTAAAACTTCCCAACCAGGTAAAAATTCCCAGGCTAGTGCTCCTCCCAAAAAACAGAGACTCCCACATTAGGTCAGGTTAGACAGAGTTACAGCGCTCAAACATGACACAATCAGTCATCCCATTCCCCCGGACCGAGAGCGCAGGCGCCTGGCGGTAGCGGGCCAAGTGCTCAGGTCCCGGCAATAATGGGCAGTGGCGCCGGTGGTCAATTATTATGTTCCTTCCAACAACCAACTATACTCCTAAAATCGATTAATTAAATTTACAAACACATGTGGCAGTCCGTGGATTCGAATCCAGGATGCTCACACCGAAAATCAACACCTAATGCATCGCACCACGAAGACAGTTAAAGAATGGTGGACACTGCCTATGATTTATTATGCAACTTCGAATCCAGGGATTCCAGGGATCCAAGGAAACAGGGATGCTATGTGTTTTTATTGCGGTATCCGGGGTCACACTGTCACACGTTGCAACATCAAAGCCAAGGAGTTCAATGAATATACGGCGGAAAACCGACCTTTCTGTCGTAGATGTAAGACGAATGACCACTGGACTGGAAATTGCCCAGAAGTCAGGATAGATGTAGATGACTGGAAGGTGTCGCACCCAAGGTCGGGGGAAGCCTCGGGCCAAGGGCAGGCCAACCAACCGTAAGTGATAATTCTACACAAACTCTGGTACCTCCAACATTAAGGATAAGTGCGCTCATGCAGTCACCTGACGCATTAATTTGACCGTAATTTGTAAATAATGTGGCTATAAGTGATTTAATTGACACAGGTTCACCAGTGAACCTCATGTCTAGCTCAGCATTCAATAGATTGAATCTGGATGATTCGCTGACACTTGAATTACCGGACGTTAATTTACAGAGTGTTTCAGGGGATAATATTTTAATTTCGGGGGTTACGTACTTACCGATGGAATTGCATGAGGACTTAGATTTAATGACGGAGAAAGTGTACACTGTGAATGGGTTAAAAATGTCATCAGATCTTTTGCTGGGTTTTAAGACAATGAGAGAGAGAGGACATTTTTGGTTATTCCTGAAATTAATGGTGTATCTGTTAACGGTACTTTCATTGAGGCATCAGCTAGTTCTCCAGAGGGTTGTTTACAATTTGTTTCAAGTGATATATGCAGGTGTAAAGCGAGCATTGTGAGGGATAAGGGCCGTAAGCGTCATACATCTGGCTGTTCAATGGCGGTCAACCAGCGTCGGTCCGTAGAACCCACACTCTCCCTACCCCGAACCGCCCGCGCGGCTTTTCCTGTGGGCGCCGCCGCTGTTTACGTTATTAAATTGCATGTTTATTTGGAGCAGTCTACAATATATTCTGATATTCTCATTCACAGTAATACTATCATTGAACCACATTCTGTGAGGGTTGTTGAAGTATATGCAAACCATCTTAAGAGTACAGTCAATTCTATCGTTTCATTGCCAGACACGGTTGCTATTAAAGGTGTTTCTTATGCGCAAGCGCTTCATGAAGTGGATGACACTAATGTCTTTCGGACTCTCATTATCAATTCTACCAACGGCTTACTGAAGCTGTATGCGGATACGAAATTATGTAATGCTTCTTGCGTACATTGTAAATTTGAAGAAATTAATTATCTTTCTGTGGCTTCAGTGCGCACAGCATCTTCTCCTTTTTTTTTTTTTTTTTTTTTTTTTGTTAAGAGACAATGAACGGAGGAAGAAAAACACAGATAAAACAAAAAGGTCCATGTGCCTAAAGGCATCCTCCATTCATAAAATGTTTGTAACAACTGGATTTAAACATTTATAGATTGTAAGTTTGTGGAAAGCAATTCGAGGGAAGTGAATTACAAAGAGTAGTAGCTCTGGGGATAAATTAATTCTGATAAGCAGAAGTTCTGCATTGTGGAGGAGTAAGTGTAAATTCATGGGTGCTCTCAGCTGCCCTAGTTCTACGAGGAAAGATGTGGAGAGGCGGCACAATTGAAGCAAGTTCCTCGGAACAATTGCTGTGAAAATATCTGTAGAATAATGCAAGGGATGCAACGTTTCTTCGTATGGATAATGTAGGAAGGTCCTGTGTGATTGCAGGGTTATTGATTAATCTAATAGCTTTATTTTGAATTTTGTCCAACTGCCTCAATGCAACCACTCCACTTCCACCCCACAGAGGTGAACAGTAATCCATCTGAGAACGCACATGACTTTTATATATTACGGCCAACTGCTCGTCAGTGAAGAATTCTCGAACTCTGTACAGGAGTCCCAGTTTTTTAGAGGCATTCTTAGCAATGCTTCTAACATAATGTGTCCAGCTCAAGTTAGTAGTTAATGTTAATTTTGGATGATAGATTGCGTAGGATTTATGAGGATTTACAAGGTACTGATTTTCCTGAGGCTCTGGGACCGCTTAAGACGTTATTGAGGGAATTTAATTAGTCCATACATTTAAAGGGGGATGCTATGGGTTTTATTGACATTTTATAACATAATTGTGTTGAGCGACAAGAATCAGAGTCCAGTTTACCTTCCCATGTACCGCTTATCGCATAGTCAGCGTAAGTTAACTGATAAACATGTTTCGGATTTACTTTCTCAAGATGTCATCAAACCTTCCACGTCGCTTTGGCTGTCACCTCTTTTCTTAGTCCCGTAGAATGCCAAAGGAGAGTTTAGGGTAGTTGTAGATTTTAGAAAATTAAATACTATGACAGAGACCGATCATTTTCGTATGGCGGCAATACCGGAAATTCTTGCAAGATTGGGGACACAGAATCGTATATTTTCTACCCTCGATCTTTCTAGCGGTTTTCATCAGATCGGTTTATCAACGGAATTGAGACAATATACAGCATTTAATTCTCCCGCCGGTACTTTTGAATATAAAAGATTGCCAATGGGCCTTAAAAACTCTCATGACATTTTTCAGAGATTAATGAATAATGTTTTGGCAGGATTGATCGGCCATAATGTTTATGTATATACTATACAGTATAGACGATATTATCATGTTTTTAAGAACAATAGAGGAACATCTTATTGCACTAAGAAATATACTTTCTAAATCAGTAAAATTGATTTCTTAAGAAGAAACTATCATTTTGGGGGCATGAATTCACTCCGGACTGGGTTAATACCACTGCCCAGTTAACCACTTCCATCACTAATTTTCCAACGCCCACTACTGATAAACAGTTACGGCAATTCCTGGGCTTGTCCAGTTATTACCAGGCTTTTATAAGAGATTATGCGGCAATTGCGAAGCCTTTGTATATTTTACTAAGAAAGACGCTAAGTTTGTGTGGGGAGTTGAATAAGAGGTATATTTTACTGAGCTGAAAGCCAGCTTGACATCACGACCAACCCTTGCCTTCCCTTATTTAAAAAAAAAAAAAAAAAAATCTTTATTAATTCTGATACATCAAATACTGGGTTTGGGGCTGTTCTTATGCAGTATGACGATAGGGATCTCTTACGGCCATTAGGATTCGCTGTCGTTCTTTAAAACCAGCAGAACAGAATTATTGTGTTGCCGACTTAGAAGGTGCAGCGCTAATTTGGGCGTTAAATATTTTTCGTGAGGTGATATATGGTTATGATGTAACTGTTTGGACGGACCATAAGCCTCTAATTAAATTGTTCGATGATAAACTTCTCACAGGTTGACGGGCCAGGTGGAAGTTGACTTTAGCGTCGTACAATCTTATGTTACTATAATTATGTTGAAGGCGAACTAATCACAGTTGCCGATGGAATCCTTTTTGTATCATTTCTGTGAATGCGCTATTCTGTAGTAAGAGTATTGCGTTAGACCAACGTAAAGATATTTTATGGGATAATGTTATTCTTGCTTTAGAATCAGGTGATTTTAGTGATCCCGACAGTATTTGATTCTTTTAATTTTGAAATGCATGAAGGTTGTTTGTACAGGAAATGTGATATAAATGACAGGGTAGTTTTACAACTCGTCATTACGGATTCACAAGTTAGTACAGTATTACCTACTCTACATGGTCATGATACAATTGGGCATCCTGGGAAGCTTCGTTCGTTTAAACAAGCACAGAGGAGTTATTATTGGCAAACGATTACGAAGGATAGATAGATATTGGCTGTTGTTCAACATGCGCAACTAATAAACCTAAACTGAATTCGGAAGCGAAAATTGGAGAATATCCGATTTCTGCGTATCCTTTCGATGTGGTTGCTATAGATTTATTGAAACTTCTGTTGACTTATGCGGGTATTCAATACATTATGCTTACTATTTGTCACTTTTCACGGTATGTGCTGCAGGATAAAGAGGCAAAATCGGTTACTAATACATTTTTAGCGGACGTTGTGTGTAAATTTGGTTGCCCTAATACAATTATAATTGATACTGGTACAGAGTTTTGTAATTCTAGTATGACGAAACTATGCGATGAATATACTAATGATCACATCACAGTTTGTCCTCATTCACCCCAGTCCAATGGCTTGGCGGAACGCGCAACGCGCTAATCAGTCCCTTATCCGTGCGCTTCGCGGCTTATTACTAGATCGTGATACTAGCACTTGGGATTCCATTCTTTATTTTGCAGAATCTACACTGAATTGTTCGATAAATTCCTCGATTTCGGATTCGCCGTACTTTATTGTTTTTGGTAGAGATATGAGACTTCCTCACAATTCGCTGGTTCAGTCTAATTCTCCTGTTTACAACTGCGATGATTATGTTTTGTATAACTTGAATCATTTGTATTCAATTTATAAGACCTTACGTAGTTCTCTGTCAAATCAAAGGAAGACATGATTAATTAATATGGCGAATAAACGTAAGACGGAGGTTAATGTCGATGTAGGTGATCTTGTTTACTTAAGATACTTTTACACAAAAGATAAATTGCAGCCTGTTTTTGAGGGTCCATATCGAGTAATTTCAGTCGACAAGAATAGTACTGTTATAAAACACTTGGACAAGGGCGTTGAAAAAAGGGCTCATGTAAATCATTTGAAACGTGTAGTATGCAATTTACCTGGGCCAGGCCAGGTAACCTGGCTACGAAGATATTTCTGTGGAAGACAAACCGTTGAGTCCGAGGAATGTTAGTGGACATAAATGGCCTAAAAAGACAAGCGTTGCTCATAAATAAAATCTGAGGTCGAGTAATGTTGCTTTTGTTAAAGAGGGAAGTCAGTTTATAGCTCAATGGTGGGTTGACAATTTGGGTATGAAATTGTATTCGTTTTATATGTAATTCTTTAGTCGTTCAATTTTTTTAAAATGTATTCATGCTTCCTCAGATGGGCGTCGTAGGGAGGATTGTGGTGCGCTTCCTGGTATTATGGATATTGGGATGGGTGGTTGGACGGCTCACTCGTTCGGGGATGATTTTGAGGCCACGAGGTAATGTGGTATTGGTGTCTGATGTCGTTGGATCCTACGTGGATAATTATGTCATACTTATCTAAGATTAAACGTGGTTGTGGTAGTGTTTCGGAGAATGTCATAGTTACGAGGGATATTTTGGATAAATTACAGGAGTTGACTGCGCACTCTAATGCTCAGGCTATGGACTAATTTCATTTAATGCGCTGGAAATTGTCAGTTGCGCAGTCTCAGGTGGATCATGTTTTTCGTAATGCAGAACCTAACTCACTCTCTCGCCGAAAGAGGGGCTTGATTAACATAAACTTAAATAACATAAACTTGATAAACTTCTAGGGGTTGTTTGACCTTGGTACTGAGGATGACCTTCGGTTTGTGGAGAGTAAAATTTATGATCTTTCTATCTATTTGGAGAAACAGGACAGGTGAATGTCTATGAATAACATGAATCTGGAGAGCATTGTCAATACTGTTAATGAAATTAATTCAGTTATTAATGAGGTACAGAATACCCTAAATTACTTAAACAGTAACGTTTTTTGAAGAACTTGTGATATCCACCCGAATTGATACTTTCCATATAATGTCTACAATATTGGGGAAGGATTTTGAACGTTATATGCATGCTTTAGTTCACGCGGAGAATGGGCTTGTGACATCTGATTTACTTTCCATGGCTGACCTTTTCAAATTGCTCAGGTTGGCAAAGCTCAAACTAGATTTGGTCCCTCTTGTGGGTCATTCAAAAATAGAGTATTATTACCGCTTTCTCCAAGTGTATGTGAGTCCAGGTAAATTTCTTGTTTTAATCCCATTTGCATCTGACATGATTTTGTCTTGGTCTGAAGTAATACCGTTTCCTGTTAAATTTCCTAATTCCTTGCTCCCTATTGATTTTACTTCCGAGAATGTGTTGGTTTCGAAAGTGAAGTATACAGATGAATATCACTCTCTACTGAGTTCCTCCACTGTTAATGCGCTTTGTCACACGGTTTTCGGTATGTTTACCATTTGCCCAGCGTCTGCAGTACCTCTACTGCCGATGAATGTTAACAAATGCGTTCAAGCCATTATTGGCAATTCCAAAGTCCTGGATTTGTGTAATTACACTCCGGTTCCATTTCACCCATTTTTCCCCGTTCATGTACTTAATACTCACTTTCTTTATTTTGCAATGCTTCTGATCTACTTATTACTTGCCCGGACAGAGCACCCTTTCATAAATCATGTATTGGCCAAGTTTATGTAAGGGACTCATGAATGCTGGTATCTTCTCATCTTACTATTTACCCTTCTTTCACTCACATGCTTTCGTTCACGGAGCAGGATATTCTTTTTGCAAGCATTCCTTCAGACGTGAATATTTCGAGTAATTTTTCATTTCCCAAGATCGTAACTTTGGAGCTAATTAATACATACATGGACTCGCTCTCGTGTATACATAACGTTCGCCCTGAGTTTATCTACCCTCTTCCTGTGTTCACTAGTCTTGTTTTATTTATTTGCATTGTCATTTTCCTTATAATTTCTAGGAATATTAAGGGTCGGTTGACTGGGCTTGCAGATTGTTCAACGGGTTGGACAATAATTTATTTTCTTTAGTTTGAAATCAGTAGGGAATTGTAAACAGACCTGTGACATTTGGATTGGATCAATCCCGTGTTTTCTTTACTTTGCGTTATTATTTTTTTTTATTGGGTTTTTGTTTCATATTGTTTGTTAAGGTTTAGTTTTTACTATTTCTATTTTGTTTTAATTATTTTGCACAATTAAATGTGTGTGTTGCTTATTGCATATATACAGTATATATACTCTATATATCTATCTATTATTATGCTCAGGCCCAGTCCCCACTTTTCCAACCATATACTGAATGGATTAGTTTATCTTAATTTTCTTATTACATGTTGATAACCAGTGTTCTTTACTTGATAAGTATCTTCGCCGCAGTGCTTATAAATATTAAAAACTAAATTGTATTCTACTTCTACATTTTCGTCATGGTGTTCATAAATGTTGACATATAGTCCTTTACCTCTTGAAATACGAGTTATCATTTTTTTGGAGTGTTAGATTAGTCTATATCCTAACTTTCTATTAGTATATTTTATTGGACAATTAATGATATTGATGTGATTTTGAACGAAGACATTGGTTGGGTGCTATGGTACTTGGTGGGTCCTATAGTAGGGTTCTATGAGCTTGGTGGGTCCTATAGTAGGGTTCTATGAGCTTGGTGGGTCCTATAGTAGGGTTCTATGAGCTTGGTGGGTCCTATAGTAGGGTTCTATGAGCTTGGTGGGTCCTATAGTAGGGTTCTATGAGCTTGGTGGGTCCTATAGTAGGGTTCTATGAGCTTGGTGGGTCCTATAGTAGGGTTCTATGAGCTTGGTGGGTCCTATAGTAGGGTTCTATGAGCTTGGTGGGTCCTATAGTAGGGTTCTATGAGCTTGGTGGGTCCTATAGTAGGGTTCTATGAGCTTGGTGGGTCCTATAGTAGGGTTCTATGAGCTTGGTGGGTCCTATAGTAGGGTTCTATGAGCTTGGTGGGTCCTATAGTAGGGTTCTATGAGCTTGGTGGGTCCTATAGTAGGGTTCTATGAGCTTGGTGGGTCCTATAGTAGGGTTCTATGAGCTTGGTGGGTCCTATAGTAGGGTTCTATGAGCTTGGTGGGTCCTATAGTAGGGTTCTATGAGCTTGGTGGGTCCTATAGTAGGGTTCTATGAGCTTGGTGGGTCCTATAGTAGGGTTCTATTAGCTTGGTGGGTCCTATAGTAGGGTTCTATGAGCTTGGTGGGTCCTATAGTAGGGTTCTATGAGCTTGGTGGGTCCTATAGTAGGGTTCTATGAGCTTTTTCTGCATTGCTCAATTACGTTCGATTTTGCGATTGTGTCTTTGATTGTCTGTGTTGTATATATTATATCATAGTTTCTGTTTTCTTTTTCATATTTTTCTTATTTTTTGTTTCTTTTCAATTAATAATTTTACATAATTCAAAAATCATAAAAAAATAACAAATCTAAAAATTAATCTTCTATATTAATACTTGTTAATACATTTTATATTTTCTGTTCTTAGAGTAATTTCAGTGGTGGAAATGATATCTATTTTTAAAGGGTGACGTGTTATATGTCCCATTTGATTGCTTAACCAATTTATTCCATACTTACATATGTAGCCTACATGGATTACTCATTACTTTAACTACTTTACTTATATTCCTATTATAATCCTTAACATAGATGTAATCTTCATTGTATTTCTTATATTATATTAACTTATTATATGCAACAGGAAAATAGAGTGTATTCTCCTGACCTTTTGCACAGAGATCATGGGAACCGTGCTTTGATCATCATAGTAGATCTTCCTACTATCACGTGATAGGGGCATGGATTAGGTGTGATCGGTGTGTGGATTACATGTGTATTGGGTGTGTCTGTAGGATTTAAACCACACCCCTTTTTATATATATTACCTTATTAGGTAGTGGCTAAGAGTTCTGTAGGATACCTAATGTATGGTGTTACGTCACTTAGAGGGCGTATCCCGAGGTTATATTAGTCTGAAATAACGACATTTGGCAGGAGAGTACAGACCCCCAGCATTGCTATTATACAACAGAGTCCGAGTGCCAGTCGTAATAGGATTGAAAGACTTATATACTTCCCTTGTACTTGCTTTATTTATCTTGAGTATTTTTAGTATATTCTGAATAAGTTCTAAGTATTTATTCAATGAATTTGATACGAATATGCATTCAAGTTTCAGTCCCCTTTCTGTTATATCTTTAAGGTCTGATAAAATATATACTAGCAGGGGTACCCGGCGTTGCCCGGGTAATCACCATAATCACCATCACTACTACTACCATAATCACCATCATCAATCACTACTACCACACCAGCCTCTACCTCCCTGTGCCTCATTAACGGCGACCTCGATTTCGGCCACCAAATGACCTCCGATTTTGGATCTGACCTCATCCGTACCCCCATCTTGGGGGGCTGTGAACAACTTTCGTTCCATACACCTTTTCGATCGGAGGCCTCCTTCTGCCCCAAACGGCCCCTTTTCCGATTTCGCGCCCATTTTCTCCGTCCCTTTCACCCTGGGGACCCCTCAATGATCTGACCCAGGTCAATTGACACCCACATGCAAAGTTTCAGCTCCCCAGGTCCAAAACTGCGGCCGCCTATAAAGAACAGACAGACAGACAACCGTAAATATTATATAGATACATTTAATAAATATTGTCTCTCGCAACTTATGAGACTGGCATAAGAGAGTTATAGACAAGTTATAACTCCAACTTTAGTTTCCATTATAAATATATATATATATACAGTATATAAAACGCCACTCAATATTATTGTAGATGTGATTGCGCGCTCTCTCTCTCTCTCGTCCTAACTGACTGCTGCTTGGCTGTTCCTGCGAAGAGAAACCCATCCCTTCATTAACTCACTTATGATTATTAAGTTAAACCACTGAGCACCAGGCAATATAATATAAATGTACACTCCAGGACCAGAGGGTTGTCAAAACAAAAAAAATCTCCAGAAAACACCTGGAATGGGTAACAAATGAAGGAAAAAACACAACAAAACGATCCCCTAGGCCATTAAGGGGTCCTACGGGGCGCCCGAAAGTCGGAATTAACGTGGGAAAATGGGTAGGCAAAAACATGCAAAAATAAATTTGTGCACGCTCATGCGCACGCGGTTAGACTGTGAGGGTTTTCAACCATCGCCATTGTTGCATGGGATACTTACGCAGTTTCCATACAAATCTGAGCCTTCTAGGTGTGATAGGACCGGAGTAATTAACCGTTATGCACCCTATGCGGCTCTGGGGTTTACCGGTACATACATTGCCGACGCATAACGTGCGTCTCTGGTACTCGAGGGGTTAATACTTACTGTATACTGGTTATCTTAGTTGCTGTTTATATTTATAGATATAGCATGTTATTATATTATAGTAACTGGTCCCTTAGAATACAGGGTCAATAACTATTTATGTGAGGTCTTTAAAAATCAACTTCTTTGAATGCATGACAGTTTGCAAGTTCACTTGTCATTATTACCTCATGGCGATTTAACACCTAACCGACGGTGCCCATCATATGACGGGCGAGAGAATAATGGCCACCCCTGCGGTGCCCGTCATATGACGGGCGCCATTTTGAGCACATTATGAACTCTGAGAGAGAGTCCGCACGTTGGGAGGAAGACAGCTAAGCTTCGACTGGTTGGCACCACAGTTGGGCCCTCACTGTGATGTATTAGATCTCCCCATCATCGCCCGTCCTCGCGAGACAAGGAAAAAACTACGGATATTACGTTCTGGCTCTTGTTTATGCATGAAAAAGAGCATGGAATGAAGCTCTTTTTCAGTAAATATACCCGCCCAGCAGCACGGTCATGTCAACAAACATGCCCGTCCTTAAGTGGTTAAGTAACCCATGTGCATGAGATTGCACAACAAGAATTCTCAATACCAATATTACTAAAGCTATCATAAATATTGTTTAAGGGCAATATTACATAATATTTGTATACAATTGACGAACTCTGACACAACCAACTATAGTCAATGTCATCAGCTAAGTGTTATCATCCAAGTGTGCATGCAATTATTTGGATAAGTAGGGAAGGACTTATAACAACTCTCTTATAGAGCATTATATTTATTACCTAGGTCTATTAGCACTAGTAGGCAAAATATATGATAGTTATAATAGAAAACATAGTTTGTGTGATATTGTGGGAGGGATAGAGGGTGAAAGGGGAGGAAGGGAGTGAAGGGGAACGAAGGTAGGAGGGTAGCATGGGGGGGGGGGGTACATATGTTATGATTCTCTCTCTCTCTCTCTCTCTCTCTCTCTCTCTCTCTCTCTCTCTCTCTCTCTCTCTCTCTCTCTATCTCTCTCTCTCTCTCTCAAACCATACATAATGTCCTTAACCTTCCTTTCTCTCTCCTCCTTCCTTCCTTCCTTCCGTCTTTCTCCCATCTGTCCTGTTTCTTTGTGGGAGGTAGTTGGGGGTAGGGATTTCACGCTTTGGAGGCAGGACCTCCAATTTGCTGTTGACAGTGTTGCCAGATATGATTTAACCCTCACTATCATAATATGATATATTACATCACAATGGGTTTTACTTATTTGCATAATTCCAAATACCGAGGGCATTAATATAATATTTTCCTATCTTTTTTAGTGGTGATATTTGTATGATTTAGTGCTATATTGTTGTCTGTCCAGGGTGTTAATGCACTGTGGAAGTTAGCTCTCTGACTTAGTAATAGATACTCTAGGTAGGATGTAATTTGTCCCTTCTTACTTTCTACTTAATGTACAATACTTTAGATATATTGTTCAAACTTCAGTATCTTACACAAGTAAGTAACCAGTGCTTAAATATGATTATGATGCATACATGGATACCGTTTTAAAGGGATAAGTAAAGGAATGTGTTAGATATAATGTAGGTAAATTCCAGTAGGGAGATATATGGCAGTATTTGGCAATCTAATCTGGCCAGTATGAATTGCAGAGTTCCCACTTTAGCTACTTTTCCACTAGATCTAGAGGTATACACTTCAATCTAGCGGCCATTATATAGACTACATTTAGCAACATAATTCCTAGCAAAATTCACCAATATTCAGACATTTCAGAGCCATTTTATATTGTAAAATTTAAAAAACAAACAAACCACAACTATTGTAGAAATTGTGGCATTATTCTAGTGACTTTTGCATTAATTTTATAATAAGCTATTATATATGGCTATGTCAAGTTGGCTGAAAATTATCAAGCAGTAATACTGGACAATTGGAATGCTGCATGAGGGAGAAGAGACCCATAGGGTAAGTCACATAGGAAGTTGTCAAAACTTTGAAGATCCAGATCATTGTTATTAACCCATTTTCTGTAGGAGACGTTCTGGAACAACATTGTAATTTACAGCAATTTACAGGCTTTTAACCCATTGAGTACCTTAAGATACAGTAATAAAAGTCCCTAGCAGTCCCAAACACTGTGGCGAAAATGGCACCTCAAGAGATGAGTCAAGACTGGATCTCTCACTTTTTTTTTCTTTTTTTTTACAAGGCTTAACAAAAAAAACACACACAACTTGTAGCATTACAGGAAGTTACAAGAAAAATACATTACTGACGGTTATAACAATCGCTGGGACTGTGGAGTGACTTATCTATTGACGGCTATATTTGTCGCTGGGACTGGAGGGGCTAACCTAAAGCCTCTTAAAGTCTGTAGAATCGAGTGCGAGTGAGCGGGAGCGTCGCAGGCCCCTCATCCTCCCTCCAGCCAGGCGGCCAAGGCACTGAGGAGTAAGAGCCATACTCTCGCTAGATATACAGCGCTTTCAAAGGCAAATGTAGCGCAACATTAGCGATAATTGCTCAGTATTAGCGAATGTCTATGGTAGCGCTGCGGGTAAAGCCCGCCGCGCGCTACCAAACTCGTTCTGGTGTCATTTTGAAGCTATTTTCTTCTAGTTATAGGCTGAACAAATTTAATTTCATTAAGACACTTGCTTAATCAATCAGGAGTGCCTGAATGAGCCCTAATATGGCGGAAATAGGCGGAAATAATTATGCCCGCAGTGTACATGTTAATGTAAGCATTTGGCAAAGCAAAGAATTGTTAAAAACTTTATCCAATACTCTGCTATTCACCAAAAATAAATTTAAATTATCATTATTATTTGGCAGGATTGGTATGTATAGTTAGGTTGGTTAAAAATTGGTGGAATTCGTAGGGACTCGAACTTTTTGGAGAGTTAAAGCAAAATAATGCATGGATCTGAATGATGAGGTCAAGGATTAATAACACTTTTGTTGCGGCACTTGTCATATGACAATTGCTTGGTCTGCAGTGTACCATACGGGGGGTTTTGGACTAAAAGTAAACTTACTTCCCTGCACATTTTCACATATAAACATGAGCTAAAACGTATTTCAATGAGATATCCTTGAAAGCAGAGGAATAGACCTTTACAATGGCACCTGAATCATGTCTGTACGCCCACTGGTTGCCGTGCAACGATATTGCACACGTGATGCTAAATCGGTAAAAAATAGCTAGTTTGAGCGGTTTCCGCTATTCCCAAGTCTGTAAAGGAGTTGGAGATGTCTCCCACTGCCACTAGTGATGGCTCAGACACGGGGGGCAGTGGATGGGACGGTTCTGCGCTGCTTAGACTCGCTCGCCTGCCTCCCAGCCCTTGTTCAAGGCAGAGATTTGGCAATGGTCATATGACAAGTGCCGCAGTGATGACCGTATGTTTTATATAACAGCCCGCACTGAAGGAATTAAGCGAAACTAGGGGATTTGGGGAAGCCGAGACTGAATACTGAAAACGTTGTGTGTGATGTAGAGTATGTTTTTAAAAATAATTTCCGAATAGACAGTTTTTCAATGATGCAGCCAAACTATTCCATCAATGTTTTTTCTGTTGGTACCAAAACGTTTGGAATTGCTAGTCTCACCTAACTACACAAAACATGGCTTTGATCATCTGCATGCTTTTCAAGATATGTACCTTCAAGTGAATTCAAGTTTTTTTCAAGATAGCCAACAAAAAACCATGTGCAACACAAAATATTTTGTATAACATATGTTGAGCATTAGTAGTGGAGTCCATATACCAAAGCACAATTATTTCCTATGATTGGGAAAGACGGTATTTAGGTCTGAAAATGTTCAGGAAATCAGCTGCCACGGACGTGTCTGGCCGCCATTTTGGAT
Organism: Paralithodes platypus; assembly: GCA_032716605.1. NCBI lineage: Eukaryota > Metazoa > Arthropoda > Malacostraca > Decapoda > Lithodidae > Paralithodes > Paralithodes platypus. The sequence goes on along the minus strand of CM064547.1, from coordinate 20,836,770 downwards.
GCTTAACATATCAAAAGTTGCCCAATACAACAACGCACCTTGCGTCAAACCTTGGTCTTGATCCGACAAGAGGTTGCCCTGGAGGAGGGTACTAGTTTCAATTGTCCCTATTTTGATTATTCTATATACAAATTGTGACGTTAACCACTCTGTTAGAACCGCATGGCTTGTCCTACAGTGACTCGCTAGGATCGCCAGGGCAGTGGATGTGGCTACAGTTGGTGTATTGTTGTGTGCTTTATTTCATATGAAAGCTCATGTCATGGGCAGTCCAGAAAGGCTCTTTGTTTTCACCCATGTCAAGGCTTTATATATTTAATTGTAAGGTATATGTTTTATCATTAAGTAGTAATGATAGGATTTGAGAGAGAGAGAGAGAGTAGAACAGAGTGGGGGGAGGCGCGCAGTGTTTTGCTATACTCGATGACGTCATAGCTGGCTGGCCTTAGGGATTGGTTAGAGGAGTTTTTTACCATGCTTGATGACGTCATGTTTGGCTAGCTTCTTTAGCATTGGTTAGAGGACTTGTTACTGCTTTTCTACGCGGTTCGAGCTAGTGCTAGTATATATACAGCTCCCTCGCCACTTTCTCTCTCAGATCTGGTTTCTAGAACGCATCCCTCTTATCCCTTTGATATCTTTCCCCCTTGCTGCACCTGAGAACCTTTTCCTCTGCCTATCTCTCTCATTTTCCATATCTTTCACCACCTTTTATTAATATTATACCCCCTCTGGTTAACTCTGCAAAATCAGCTTCATGCTGGCCAGTTGTATTGTGCGTTAAGGTCTGATATAACCCATGTATGTTTAGTTGTTAAGATAAGTTGATCATGAAGCATTGGTTGGCATTCATATTGTTGAGTACTGCTTCCTATAATTATTAGTGTTCTGCTGGATTAGATAATGCTAGACTAGGAGTCTGATATTATAAGGTATTGTTTCCTATGAGTGCTGGCTTTAGTTAAAAGCTGCACGACATACCTGAGAACTGGAGTTGATTGAGTAAATTCTAGTCTGTGTGCCATTGAGAGTAGAGCATGCACGAATGAGGGCTTTTTGCCTATACCATTCTGCACTGTTCTAGGCTCGGTTGTTTATCTTTGAGGTACGCCAGGAGAACGCTTAATACTTCGGTATTAATGTTTCTCAAGAGAGCTACCCTTCCCTATAACGTAATATTTGACGCACAGACTTGAGATTTGCACTAGGCTATGCGGCATGCCATGCGCACCAGTATCTCGTATCATTGACTCCAGCTAGACTTTATCAGTCATAGTAGACATTAAGATTAGTATATTAAACTAATTACTCTTTTTATGCATACCCGTTTATGATTACACAAGCATTTCACAGCCTAGTTTGATGTATGGAGACACAAACGACTTAGGCTCTTTTTGTTGATAGGAATACTGCATTGTCGTGGTGATTATTATTGTTTTAGCGTTTAGGATATTCTTGGCCCCGACTGCATTATATATCCTGCCTTTTGTGTGCATAGCCTGCACGAGCATTGTTCCGCTGCCGGCCTTTTTGGGTTCCATTTCCGATTCGAGCATCTTGATAGCATCTAACATTTAAAGAAGATTCCTTGTTGGTGTTGAAGGACTTTAGTGCACTTTCTTTCATGCAGGAGTGCCTGACATTTATTAATTAAAGTAACGTAAGCTGTAACTCCCCTTACCACCTTACTTTGCATACCATAACCAAGCACCTTCAGTTATAGGTAGTAATACGCTGTTTTCACATAACATTAAGCCTAGAGTAGACGCACATTTATTGAGAGTTTAACCTAAGAAGTGCGCATGGGGGTAATTAGAAACGTCCCCCTGTGCTGACGCATTTGAGGTGTTTCCACACTAAAATATTCATTTTACCATAAATAGCATTATTATTTATCCATACGAGCCTATTATGGGTTGATTATAAAGGTATTAACCTGAAACAACAATAAAACGACTGAAAACAGCGTTTGGATGGTCAAAATCGGAGATATAGGCCGCGAGTTATAGAATGTATGGGTGAGGCAACCTGCTTTTCCCGCCAATTTCCCCCAAGGCCACTGAGACACAGTCGATCGATACTCTCTCTCTCTCTCTTGCACTCGCTTTCTATCAGTGATGACAAAGCCCTGCTTGCAACTCACTAATGTTAGCACGAAAATATACCTCAGAATAAGGGAATAACATTGAAAATAGGTGATAACTGAGGGAGGGGAGGAAAGTGGGGAAGGAGGGGAGGTAGAGGACTGAGATTTTGCATGGCCCAGGGGCCCCCCAATTTTTTTTTTTTTTTTTCGATGTTTTAAGTTGATTTTTTTTTTCTGACTCTTAAGAGTCTTCGCGCAGTCCGCCGTGGAACTCTTAAGAGTCTCCCAGCAGTTCCCGGGTTAATAACCTATTATTGCATATAGAACTCTGTAGAGTATTTGTGTTCTTTGTTCACTGGGAATATGCATCAGAGGTTGGATCTAGCGCTTTCCGTTGTAGCATTTATGCCATTACTAGTCCAATGAATAAGAGTCCTGATATATTTAACACCTTACGAGCGGCCTATGCGGTTTATTATATGTACCGCACAGCGGGGTGTTTTTAGCCAAAATAGGGCTGTTTACGTGATCATTTTCATGCCTAAATAAGACCCAGAACGTAAAACAAGTACCTATCCCTGAAAGGGCATAAACAGAGCTTTCGAATGACACCATAACGATCCTTGTATGATGGATAGTTTTCTTGCAATAACCGTGCAACGCGAGTGCAAAAAGCAGGTAATTCGGTAGTTTCGGTACATAATTGAGTATGTAGCGAGTGAGAGAGGGAGGAGGGAGCTGAGATTTGTGTCAGTAGGTTCGCCGCGGTGGTCTGGAGCAGTCATACGCTCGCTAGTCTCCTGCCACCACTTGTCTCTCTCTCTCAGCCACATTACGTGCTGAAATTGCCACTCGACCTATGTCGAGCGCCGCCACATAGTCCAGCTTTTTTTAACTCGACTTATGTTGCTCGCCGCTAATTAAGGGTTAAAGCTCAGTCGTAACAAAATTAATTTCTGCTGGAAAATTTAAATACATATGTTGCATCTACCGTTCCCCAAATACTCCTCCAGAGCAAAGTCTTTTTGATTCTCTGTCCTCACAACTCAGTGTCCTCAACTTAAATGCTTCTTCTGAAATCACTGTGTTGGGTGATTTTAATGTCCATAATGTTGAATGGCTCACTCTTTCAGCCAGGAATGATGATGCTGGTCTTGAATGCGAGCTATTTGAAGACTCATTTAATCTCACTCAACTAGTCAACCAACCCACCCGTGTACCAGATAATCCTAATCATAATTCCCACCTACTGGACTTATTTTTAAAAACCAATTCAGAAAATTATGATGTTACAGTGAGGTCCCCGCTTGGATCTTCTGATCACTGTCTGATACAGGCCACCTGTCTATCACCTACCACACCTTCCCACTCTGAACCTGTTTTGGTGACTAAATGGCATTACGATAGGGCAGACTGGGAGGGTCTTCAAGGTTTCTTTTTTTATATTCCCTGCACCTTTTTCTAATGATGCACACTCCACCTTGAGCCACATACAAAATTTTGTAAAAATTGGAATGGAAACTTTTATTCCTCATCAAAAGTACAGTAAAAGATCTAATTCACCTAAATGGTTTGACCATAATTGTGCTAGAGTAACTGAACAAAAAGCAATAGCCTACAATGCATACACAAGATCAAAAACACATGAAGCTTTTAATTACTTTAGAAACATCAGAAATCATGCCAAAACTGTATTAAACCTAACTAAATCAAACTTTTCCACAAGCAGGCAAATAAACTTCTAAATAATCCAAATGATAACCAAATATTTTGGTCTACTCTTAACTCATTCAAATCCAACTTCACTACTGCTTCATCCATTCCACCATTAAAATCTCCGACTGGCAATCTTGTAAGTGACCCACGAGGTAAAGCTAACCTTCTTGCGGATATTTTCTCCACCAACTCAACCTTAGATGAAATAAATCAAGATGTCCCTGTACTTAATTTTAATTCGCCTGAAATTCCCTCACTTAAGGTCCACACCAGACATGTCAAAACTATTTTGCAGAATATCTCAGTAGATAAGGCTCCTGGTCCAGATGAAATTCCTCCAATAGTACTTAAGAATTGCTCCTTGGTGCTCGCTCCTGTATTGGCAAAAAAATTCCGTCTGTACTCATACCTCATGCTTCCCAGTACCCTGGAAAGAAGCAAACATCCATCCAGTTCCTAAAAAAGGTGCCTCTTCAGATCCATCAAACTACAGACCAATAGCTATAACTTCCACTCTTGGTAAAGTCTTTGAAATTATATTAAATAATCACATAATTAAGCATCTTGAGAATAATAAATTAATCAGTGATAGGCAATATGGTTTTAGACGATGTCGATCAACTGCAGACATTCTTTGCCTTCTTACGCATCAAATCAACCACGCTACAGACCAACATGGTGAAACACATACAATAGCACTGGATATATCCAAGGCATTTGATAGAGTCTGACATAAATCCTTATTGTCGAAGATGTCACACTACGGCATTGCATCATTAGTTCCACTAATTTCTTTGTATCTTCATAACAGAAAAATATGTGTAATGGTAGATGGCCTTTATTCTCAATTTCACTCAATAAATGCTGGTGTTCCCCAGGGATCAGTTTTGGCCCAAACTCTTTTCCTCATTCATATCAATGATCTCATATCTACCACTCATAATCCAATACATTCCTACGCAGATGACTCAACACTCCACAGTTCCTTCACATTTACCAATGCTTTCACCCAACCCGATCTTATAAATTCAAAAATAAACACTGCAATTTCTCTGAACCAGGATCTTTCTAGAATTGAGGAATGGGGACAAAAGAATCTAGTTTCCTTTAATGCACAGAAAACCAAGTACATTCAATTTTCTAACCGACAGAATCTCACTGACTCCCATATATTTGTTAATGATGTAAATATTCCCACTTCCCCTAGTATTGACATTCTCGGTGTAACATTAACTACTAACTTGAGCTGGACACATTATGTTAGAAGCATTGCTAAGAATGCCTCTAAAAAACTGGGACTCCTGTACAGAGTTCGAGAATTCTTAACCGACGAGCAGTTGGCCGTAATATATAAAAGTCATGTGCGTTTTCAGATGGATTACTGTTCACCTCTGTGGAGTGGAAGTAGAGTGGTTGCATTGAGGCAGTTGGAAACAATTCAAAATAAAGCTATTAGATTAATCAATAACCCTGCAATCACACAGGACCTTCCTACATTATCCATACGAAGAAACGTTGCATCCCTTGCATTATTCTACAGATATTTTCACAGCAATTGTTCCGAGGAACTTGCTTCAATTGTGCCGCCTCTCCACATCTTTCCCCGTAGAACTAGGGCAGCTGAGAGCGCCCATGAATTTACACTTTCTCCTCCACAATGCAGAACTTCTGCTTATCAAAATTAATTTATCCCTAGAACTACTACTCTTTGGAATTCACTTCCCTCGAATTGCTTTCCACAAACTTACAATCTACAAATGTTTAAATCCAGTTGTTACAAATATTTTATGAATGGAGGATGCCTTTAGGCACATGGACCTTTTTGTTTTATCTGTGTTTTTCCTTCCTCCGTTCATTGTCTCTTTAAAAAAAAAAAGAGAGGTTACGGAGTTATTGCATAATATCTGGCATGGAAGAATAATTTGGAAGAATTTGGAAGTTTATAAATTACAATAGGGGTTTCCTGACAGGGCTTGAACCCCTAATAATAGTAATGCAAAGCATTGTGACTTCCAGAGAATGGCGAAGCAACTTTGTTTGGCTTAATAATATTTAGTCCTGTATATGAGTTGCATAGTTTACTATCCATACTTTTGGCAAGTGTTGAAAATAATAAGTGCAATTTCGAAACTACAGTTTCCTATATCTCATTTCTATAGTTTAAGTTTCAGCTTACATATAATATTTATTATAATATTAACCCCTCTTTAGCGGGGCCTGCCTTAAGTCGGTCTAGAGAACCAAGGACTATGTAATGTGGCGGGGACCGACTTGAGGCGGTGTGCAATTTTGAGCAATAATTGGCTCTGAGAGAGAGACGAGCGGTGGGAGGAGCGTAGGTCGGCTCTGACCGTTCGGCACGGTTCCCGCACGGCAACGCTCTCCCCTCCACACTCACTACCTCGCTACACAGGGAATTATGTAAGGAAATTACCGTATTTTATGGATTTTTCCTTCGTGTTGCACGATCGTTGCAAGAAAATGCGTGGTCGTAGAAGGATGGTTCTGGTGTCATTGGAAAGCTCAATTATCGCCCTTTCAGGGATACATAATTGTATTAATCTCTGGCTCTTGTTTATGCATGAAAAAGAGCACGGAAATAAGGTCATTTAGGGTAAAACCACCCGCTGGGCGTGTAGTAGAAGTTACTGACGGGCCCGCTCGTAGGGCGTTAATAATATTTATTATTATTATATTTTTGGATATTATTACTATTAATATTATTGTTATTATTAATAGTATTATTATTATTTGTTTTAAATATATTTTGCTAAACAAAACAAATATCACTGATTACCTCATACAAGTTTCATATCCATAGTCACAAGGGCTTGGACACTAGAGGGACATTGCCAATCTCTACTTCGGCTAGGTTTATGTATAACTGTTTAGAGCATTTAAGCATTTGAATTTTTGTATTATTTCTTGAGAGCTCCCTTTTATAGTTATTATGTATTCGTAATCAGTTATTATGTCAGAAAATCAGCTGGAAATACCAATCCTACGATCCCTATTCTGAAAATAGAAGCTGGAAAAAATGTGACAAAATAACGTAATTCCATCTAAATTTGCATGTCATTGTTCTGAGGCTTTCAGAGGATCAAGTTTATTTAGACAGAGAGAGAAATAGAGAAAGAGAGAGAGAGAGAGAGAGGGGGGTGGGATGAATTGCAAAGAATAATTAGTATCTCAAAGAGCTTGTTTTTCATTCCAGGGACATAATTCGAAATGGAAAGAGAAATTGTGTAGTGCAAAATACACATTGGATAGTGTATAAAACACTATCTACTCTATATTTGAATTGACCAACTGAAAATTATTTGCAGCTTATGAGGGAATTTTGTTCCAGGTAGAACAGATATTACATGCGAAAAAGTGTCAACACACTAGTGCTGAACCTTTTTAATTATAACTTCTGGCCATAGTTGGGTGTTGTATTAATATATAGGCTAAACAGTATGTTGTAATCCACATTGTCAAGCCTATTAAATATGTTTAATAAACATTGACAACTTGACTTCGTAGTCTGCGTGTTTGCAGCTAAATGGCCTTTCACACTTTCACAATCTGTGCCTGCGACCCTGATAATCCGCCAGAGAGTCGATTCACGTAAGAAATCCTAGATATCCATCTCCAGATTATCCGAAATATTGTCGGTGGGCGTGCCAATTACGATTACCACAGGTGATGTGGGGAGGGACGGTGCCCCTGTGTCATGCACGTCGTCATGCAATGGTATGTGCCGAAAGTGGTCGCTGCTCTAACGGGATCTATCAAGATTGCCAGAGACGTCACTGTGATCACCACAGGGACACCTCTGGCAATCTTGACAAACTCAAGAGTTCGTCTCTGCCTTCCTGCCTCCCTTGCCTACAATACCTATTCCCTGCCTTGTCTACCTACCATTCCTTCCTACCTTGCTTACCCTGCTTGCCTGCCTTCCTTCCTACCTACCTATCTCCCTGACTACTGTGTTTGCCTTCCTGCTTGCCCTGCCTACTTATCATGAAGATCAAGGTCAAAGGTCAACTTATATAAATACAAAGGTTAGTAAAATGTCGAAAAAAACTGTTATATGTTTTTTGTATTTATTAACATAATTATTAAATAGCATATGAATATTCTAATAGCTTAGGTCAAAGGTCATAACAAGAATGCTAATATTTTCCCCTAAATTCGTCCTAGACTGTTTAATTGATTGTCACCAAAACTTGCTGGCAATTTTTGTGGTTGGTCAATGCGACGATAATCCAAATAATTTGCATGTATTTAAGTCACAGGCCGAGGTCACACCAATATTGTATTTACAGCTCTTAATAATGTTCATGGGTTCAAATTTTTCTATGCTGACTAGTAATAGGCAAGTAAATTATAAAAGCGTGCTGAGATTGATAAATTAAACAAAATAAGAAACCTAATGGACCAAACCATGAACTGGTTTCCATAAACACAAGTACAAAACACCCATGACACACACACAAACAAGCATACATTCAACACGCAGAAGTTTAGTACTAAGTTATGTTTAGTTTCCCAGGAATGTTAGATAAGGTTAGGGTACCCTGGTAACACAATAATTTAAATTATAGCATAATTCAATTCATATAATTATTATTGTTTCCTCTATCTCTGAATATTTCTTAGTATCTGATTCCCCATGTGACGGCGGTGGTGGTTGAATGTGGTATGACAGGGCTAGGCCTGATACAGCCTGCTTTACTGTATATGTAGCCCTGGTGCATGGTGGAGTCTTGTTCAAATGTATTGTGATCGGAATTCAGTTCAACAAGCCGGTGTCTGTCGGAGGGGGTTCGCGTCAGTCTGTCGGTTGCTTGCCATTTTGCGGCCGTAAGGCTCCCTTGTGTCGGGCCGTTGCTGGAGGGCGTTCCTCATTGTGGTCGGATGACTATTGCCCCACGGCCATAATCAGCCAGTGTCGTTCGGTGATCGTATATATTTATAACCGACAGTGTGGGATTACTATTTGTCTACAGTTTCTTTCATTACTGTAGGCAGTGTGTGTGTCGAGACTCGTAAGTAACTCGACAGTTTAGGTTAAGTAAACATACTGGAAGTTCAAATTAGGCGCCAGGATTAGGCTAAGTTATATACAGTGTCTTTATCAAAGATATGTACTATTTCGTATTAAGTTTCTATGGGTTTATCATCCATAATTATCTCGGGTTATCATTACAATTAATCCGGTATATATTGTAGATAGTTAAATGACGCATTGGTAGGATATGAACTGCGCAAGCGTCATGTTTGGGAAGCGGGTTGCTTGCCGGAAACAGACAGACTCGCTTTAGCTATGAACTCATCAAGACCTCCTTCTAGCCGCTCCAATACAAACACCTGTTTCATGCTAAGTCACTCTAATTCTTAACTCTTAGTGGCCACTATACCTTCTATCTATCCCTAACACTATCTTTGAGCTATCCATCTTTATCAACAATAATAGTAAGTTAACTCCTGTGAGTTTATAGGTAAATTTAGCTTTGTTTACTATCGAATTCTCACAATATGGTCCTTCAAACCCTCTGTATTTTGCCTTATGCTATATTTTCTTTCTTCTGCTTTCCTGTTGTCTCCTATTTCCTGGCTATTCCTTCTTTCTGTTCCCTATTTCCTCTTCCCTGGTGTCCCCTGTAGGCTTTTGGGCTAGTGTTTCTTGTCTGTGGCCTAATTTCCGCCGGGTCCCGCTTGTTTTACCCGACCATATGGGCCGCCGCCATGTGTTTCCGACCGGCGCCTTTGGCGGGGGGGTTGGGGAGGACTATAAGCATGTGATCGCTTTTTACCGCAACCTATTAGGAAAGTTTCTCTTTTGGGCTATAGCTATGTCAGGGAAATTTATGTGGGCAAGCCGGTGTGCCACCCATTTTTCCATGTGGACACTTTTGCCCAAGGGGGTGCTAGGGTGTACACTTTCAAGTCCTCTGCGGCCTGGGAGAGCCACGTCAACAATAATTAGGTGGTAGGCTATAGATATAAAATTGCAACAATTCAATTAATGTAAAGTAGAATTATAAGGGTTAAATTGAATTTGTTTGGTCTTAACTAAATTTAAAGGGGATAATTACCACAAACATTTTTGGTACCATTGGATGTTGGGCTAGCCTAGTTTAATATATGTTTACAATTTAAATTGGCTTGTTATACACCTTTTTGGCCTCCCTTCCTTATTGTGCTCTAACAACATTTTGCTGCATATTATGTAAGGTTAATTACTTTATTTTGTGAGTGGAGATAGTAGGCATTCGTTAACTTTTATTAGTGCACTCTGCGTCTTATTTCCCTCATTATTGCCCTACACCAACAAAATTGCCGCATTTAATATAAGGTTTACTATTTAAATTTAAGTGTGGAGATCCTTCTGCGTTGTCCGTTTACTTTTAGTATTGCGTTCCGCGTCATATTTCCCGCTTATTTTGCCCTACCCCGACATCACACGTTTAATTAATTATTACGTTTGAGTCGGGGTTCCCTATATCTTGCCTTTATTGGCGTCAGCTAACTTTCTGAGTGCGCTTTACGTCCATATGGGTAAGATATAGTATTATTCTATTCTATTTCCTGTGTATTGCCATCATGGCGTTGACACTGTCCCACTACAAGCGACGCAAGGGGGATATCAAGAGTGGTTTGACTAGGATCACCAAAGATATTGCTATATTTTTAGTTGATGCAGATAATGATGCGATTGAGGCTAAATTAGCTTCGGTATTAAGACAGCTCGAAGATTTACATTTATGTCGCCGCGAAATGGAAACGCTCTATGAAGATGACGCCGAGTATTTCGCGGACATACAAACAGACGTGGATTATATAGAGTGTGTTGATAAAGTTATCATCCTTCTCAAAGGTAAGCTAAAACACAAGGAGCCAAATCGTTCTGCAGTTAACAGAATTGCCGGTATAAGATTGCCGAAAATATCCCTTCCTGTGTTTGACAGTGATCCCACTCTATGGTTGGGATTCTGGGATATGTTCCACTGTAGTGTCCACAGCAATGCGGAGCTCGGTGACATCCAAAAATTCACCTACTTAAGAGGTCAACTGAATGGCGAGGCAAAACAACTAATTGAAGGTTTCGCAATTGAGGGAGCCAGCTACCAAACAGCGGTTGCCCTTCTACAGAAAACCTATGGGCACAGGGATAGGATTAAGGCGGCACATATAACTAACCTTACTACTTTGAATCCTCCCTCCTACAATGTCGAGGAACTAAAGGGATTCTATGCTAGTTTTGAAAGTACACTGAGGTCAATAGAGACCCTACAAATAACCCTTAATGAAGCTAGTGTTGTAATTCTCATGAATAAATTGCCATCCCCACTAAAGGAAACATTAAAGAGAACTTTAGGTGAAGAAGGTCTGGACCTAGAAAGGTTTGTCCAAGCTTACCAGACAGAAATGTTTAACATGGGAAGTGTAACAGAACGGACTACACCACACATACCAGTTGCTTCAGCATCCTTTGCGGTGCAGGAGGCTTCGGTGCGAAGGAAGGGTTGCAAGTTGTGCGAAGGGGCACATGCATGGTTTAAGTGTCTCAAATTCAAAACCAGTGCTCTGAAAGTACAGCTCAAAGCAACTCAACCTTTGCACCGGGTGCTTATCTTCAACCCACGGGAGCAATGGTTGTGTGAACCCTGACATCTGCAGCTGCAAGTTCTGTCAAAACAGACTACCATATCCTCTGTCAGTCCAGATCTCAATGGGACGGTGCAAAGAAGGAGCAAAAACCTCAACAGGTAACAAAGACCAAGACACAAACTACCACGATGTCTGTGTCGTCAAAGAAGACTAGTATTATCCTCCCAACTGTTATGCTGCCAACAGTTAAGGAATCAAGAGGAACAGTCAAGATGAGAACACTGCTGGATCAGTGCTCACAGCGCACCTTCATTTTAAATTCCGCTCTAGACTCGATCCATTATATAAAGGTGGGTGATGAAGAGCTAGAGTTGCGAGGGTTTACCGGAGCATGTGAGAGCAGAAAGTACCCAGTAGTGTCCTTCAAATACAAGTTCCGGGGCAGAAACTATCCTCTACAAGCAGTTGTGGTAGAAACTCTCCCGGATCACAAAGGATCAGAATGCCTTGAAGCAGACATGAGAGTTTTGCAAAACAAGGGTTACAAATTAGCTGATCCTCTAATGACACAGACATCTCGACTGGACTTGTTAGTTGGTGCCGATTATTATTATGACTTAGTGTGGCCAGGGTACAAAAAGGAGGGTGACATAATTCTCTAATATAATTTAATAATTCTACTAATATTGTTGGTATTCATTAAGTTTGCATTTAAAATCCACACCTTCAAAATGTCATTTCAGACAGAGTTGTACCGATATATGAATATATTAAAAATACTCATAATTTGACACAACATGAGCGGCTGAGCCTGTGTGCTAACTCAATATAAATTTTGATTATTTTGTCAATAGGCTAGTGATCACGTTATTTTGTTTAGCTTTGTAACTAGTAAATTGAAGTAGCAGATGTACACAAGTATACAAAATTAACCATAGATCTATGTACTGTACAACAACGATAACACTGACAATATTGATTGAACCAGAGTCTGCTTTGTTAAGAAAACAAAAATGCATATTTTTCAGCTTTTGCTGTATGTAGCTAGGCTATGGGAATGGATCAGTCGTTGGCTTTGCTGAATGAGGGTTTTAACTTCTGTGCAATATATAAAATAATTAAAATTTGCCTTTGATCAAGTTTTCAATGTGAGAATTGTCATAGACATTATGTCATAGAAATTAGAATGAGTTGCTGAAGATGTAGGCATGATCACATTGCCAATGATATTTATCTTTAGACTAGCATGATCAAACCACCATTAAATTGTAAACTACTGTCCAAGACTACAAACTATAATTGTAACTTATTACCTTTCTACTTAGCCTAATGTAAGACGGTATTGTAAGTGATTGGAAAATGTGCTAGGCCTAGACAACATTATTTTTCATAAAAAATAGTATAATAGATTATATAGATAAAATATTGATATAGGCTATATGCCATTATACATTTTGTTATATAATACAATCGTCTAAAAGAAGCCAGAACAAATTTAAAAGGATGGCACTGGTACTGAATGGATTAAGCTAATGTAGGCAAACAGCCTAAGGACTAAGGAGATTGATTAGCATGGGTCTAGATTCCATAGACCTAGGCATACAAAATTGCACCTCCACCTACGGGAACTATCTGTTCCGCTTGCTCTTGAATGATTCTCGTTTGGGCTAGGAAACGAGCGTGCCGAGCTCTGCTATAGCGGCGCCTACTATCCAGACTACCCATCAATAATAATTGGTTTAGCAAAAATACAAGGCATAGGCAGTGCCAGTAACATAACCACTTAATCACGGGTATTTAGGCTTATAAATGAAGATCGGCGAGATATATTGAGGAAAGAGTCCTAGATTCCCAATAATCAATAATATAATGTTAACAAAACATTCATTCCTACCTTCTCAGCCCAGCTGCTCGGTCAGGTCTGTTTATTTACCCCACGCCAGTAACATTCGAGTCTACGTGTACCGGAGGTTTTATGGATTAACTGTTTATTTCCTATTTCTTACCTCGGATATTTCCTTGGCTATGCTTGTAGATTCAGCTGATCACTGTAAACACGTTTATAAAAGAATGTTTTAACGAGGTTCTTGGTTCAAGCAAACACTACCTTGTTGGTTTTATGAGTTTTTTATTTAACCAAGAAAAATAGAATTATGAAGCATGGTTTGTAAGGTCTGTATAGGTACTATATCTGCCCGACTGGGAAGTACCTAATATTAAATACACTCTATAAAGATAATAAACAACTAGAGCTTGAGATAATTCCTGTATATGATATTCCTGTAAAAAGGATTGAACTTGTTAAGAAACGTGAATACAGTATTAACACACACACTAAGTAATGCACAGTATCGTACTGTCACTGTATACTTCACTTTTATAACGATATCGTTTTACCTTAGCCTGATAAGGGGGTAGACTTCCCTTAACCCTTAAAAAGCGGCTCACCACATAAGTCGTATTTAATAAAGCTGGACTATGTGGCGGCGCTCGACATAGGTCGAGTGGCAATTTCAGCACGTAATGTTGCTGAGAGAGAGAGACAAGTGGTGGCAGGAGACTAGCGAGCGTATGACTGCTCCAGACCACCGCGGCGAACCTACTGACACGAATCTCACCTCCCTCCTACCTCTCTCACTCGCTATATAAGGAATTGTATGGGGAAAGTGCCTAATTACATGCTTTTTGCACTCGCGTTGCACGGTTATTGCAAGAAAACTAGCCATCATAAAAGGGTCGTTATGGTGTCATTCGAAAGCTCTGTTTATGCCCTTTCAGGGATAGGTACTTGTTTTACGTTCTGGGTCTTATTTAGGCATGAAAATGATCACGTAAACAGCCCTATTTTGGCTAAAAACACCCCGCTGGGCGGTACATATAAATAAACCGCATAGGCCGCTCTTAAGGTGTTAAGGCTGTCCAATCTGCTACTGCCTGGGTACTCACATAGTGGGGCCTGGCTTTCGACAAGTGTAGTGTGATACTCTACTTAGTTGCTAGCAATCATCTTGGTGTTGCTGCAATTCTCTGAGGGAAGCCTGAGAACCCTTGCTTACATTGCAGGAATCGTACCAAGGCTTTTATAGGTTGGGGGATCCTCTATAGGGAAGTTCATACCCAACTAGAAATGTACGGTTGCCTACTTAAGTAAGTGAATAACTGTTATAATGGTGTGAGTTATATACATTATAATACGGTCTATCCTAGAGTGTACAGTCGCTCAAAATGCGCTGTTACATATGTGAACTTTTGAATTTAACTCCTTCAGCCATATTATGTTCCAATAAGTCCGAGGAGGCGGGAGCCCGGTATTATTGCCACTGTACCCCACAACTGTCAAAACCACACTGAACCGTTAGAAACGTCGGAGAAACTTGGGGTTGCCACCAATCGACAGATCTTCATCTAACTTACAGGACTTACTGAGCTCCATATGACGCTAGAGCGTCATATAACTTATTCTATAATTATGAACATAAGTCCATATGACGCGGTAGCGTCATATGAGTTTTTGGTTCAGCCTGTCATATGACGCGGTAGCGTCATATAAGTCTGAAGGAGTTAATAACTTATAACATGAATATGTTATGTTATATTAATAATAATGTTTAAAAGCTTATTGATTATCATAATAAAATAAACTGACATTAATATACAATATCAGAAACTGTAAGGGGAAATATATATATTTGAACAAAATTGGCCATCATTGAAGAAACCAGACATGGTAGCATAATTATCAGGGATAACTAAATGTTTTCTTCTACCAGGTAAACGGATTACGCGTTTTACGGTTTTAAAATAATTATAACGCAATCATTATACATTTAATACCCATTATTTTGTGTTCTGAAAGTCATGCCATTATCCCAATAGTACTGGGAATTGGGTAATCGTTAAGAAAAAATAATAACCGAAAATGTCAACTGTGAATAATTTTTTGTTTTTCAATTCCAAGCCAAGGTGTGAGCCCCTTGGGGGCGCGGGGCCCTAGGCCATGGCCTGCTTCCCCCAACCTAAATCCGCCACTGTCAGATGCTCATGGAACACTAAGTGACACTGATTATCTCTTTCACATGGTGGTGGGGGAGGGGGGGGGGTGATTAGAAGGATAGAGAAGGGGGATTGAAGGTATTTGACGGGGGAGGGAGGAAGTATAGGGAGTGGTGGGGAATAGACAGACGGAGGGGGAAGTTGAGGGAGTAATGGGGAGGGAATTGAGGGAGAAATGGGGGGAGGGGTGAAGGAAGGAAGGTGGGGAAGACACATGGAAGTGGAGGAGAGGTGGTATGGAGATGTGCAACCAAAACGTATATTGCATCCATTTCCCCAGGACTGATGCTTTTTTTAGTTTTAGTTTTTTGTTTTTGTTTTTGTAAGTGTATGGATAGGAAAGTTGAGGGAGTGGTGGGAGGGTGGGGGGTACCATCAGAGGTGAATGGGAATGGTAGTGCACTTGTGGACGTATGTGTGGGGAGGAGGCTGTGGATAGCCAACACCTTCTTCCGACACAGAATGATCCACAGGTACACGTGGAAACGGATGTTGACGATGAAGGATAAGACAGTGGTGGAACGAAAGTCATTGATTGATCATGTATGTGTGGATGAACGAATGAAGAAATCTGTGAAGGATGCTAGGGTGTATAGGGGTATTGGAGGGGGTCTGTCTGATCATTATGTAGTAGTAACTAAGGTTAGGATACAAAAGAAGTGGGTGAGGAGAGCTGGAGGGAGGCGAGAGGAAGGTGGAATGGTGAGGAGGGTGGAGAGGTTACAGGAGGAGGAAATCAGGGAAGAGTACAGGAGAGCAGTAGAAAGACGACTAGGTGGGTTCGACCTGGAAGTTATGGAGGAAGTGGAGGAGATGAGCAAGGTGCTAGCATTCTCCCATTCTTATCTTTCACACCCTTACTGTTTCCCTTGCTACCTTCCCTCACTTTCTTGACTTCTTTCCAGAACAGTTTCTTACACTCCCTCCATTTTACACTCAGCTTCCTTCCAAATTCCTCATCTACTCTTCTCTTACTTTCCTTCACTACTCTCTTCACCACTCTCGTTCTCTCCACGTACCTCACTCGTTTCTGCCTCTCCAAATTTTACGCTTTCTTCTTGTCTTCCACATCTATTTTTACCTCTTCTGTCCACCATGCCGTACCTTTCACTCCCCTCCCTCTTCTCCTCACTCCACATACCTCCTCACATGTTGCACAGATTTCTTCCTTAAATACCTTGCTCATCTCCTCCACTTCCTCCATATCTTCCAGGTCGAACCCACCTAGTCGTCTTTCTACTGCTCTCATGTACTCCTCCCTGACTTCCTCCTCCTGTAGCCTCTCCCCCCCCCCCCCTCCCCACCATTCCACCTTCCTCTCGCCTCCCTTCAGCTTTCCTTACCCACTTCTGTTGTATCCTAATGTTAGCTACTACTACATAATGATCAGACAGATCCCCTCCAATACCCCTATGCACCCTAGCATCCAGCACAGATTTCTTCATTCGTTCATCCACACATATATAATCAATCAGTGACTTTCGTTCCACCACTGTCTTATCCTTCATCGCCCACACCACTTTCCATGTGTACCTGTGTATCATTCTGTGTCGGAAGGTGTTGGCTATCCACAACCTCCTCCCCACACATACGTCCACAAGTGCACTACCATTCCCATTCACTTCTGACGGTACCCCTCACCCTCCCACCACTCCATCAACTTTCCTATCACCCACCTTACCATTCATATCCCCAATCAGAAATATTCTTTCGTTCATGTCAAACTTATCCAGGCACACATCCACATTCACCCAGAACTTCTCTTTCTCTCTTACAAGTGTATCCTCTGTCGGAGCATACACACACACAATCACCCACGTTTGTATTCCTACTATGATTCTCACCCACACAATCCTTGAACCCACAGACCCATATTCTCTTACACACTCCTTCCTTTTGTTACTTACAAACAAACACGCACCTTCTCTTGCTGCTCCCTCACTCACTTCAGCACATACACCCATTCCACACTACCACTCTCTCACATCTGTACCCCTCCATTTGGTCTCCGTCATGCTACATACATCCAGCCTGGTATTCACTTACACTTCCAGGACCTCTCTCTCTTGTGTGCCATTATTCATGCCACTCACGTTCCATGTAGCTATTCTAAGATTGTCCGTAAGATTGTCCATAGTCGGTCGGGGTTCGTAAACACAGGGTCCGTCCGCATCCGAGGCTGATCGTTCGTTTTTCGTGGCTTCATTATTTTTCACGGTTGGGGGTCACAAGCCCACCGACCCAACCTCTTTAGTCGCCTCTTACGACACGCAGAAGGCACGTGGGGCATATTCTAATCCCTTACCCCCAGGTATAAGTTTGTAGGAGTAGTATAATTGGGTAGAATAGTCAATTATATTCTGTAATCGATATTAGGTAGTATATTAATATTACTCCTATTAACTTAGGTATTATTTAAGGGGTAAATATTTCCCAAGCAATTCGCGCATGGATGGAATTAGTAGGCCTCCTGCGTTCCAGGCAGGGAGAGCTACTCACTTGCAAGCCCCCACCTCAGCAAGACCTACTATTTCTCTATCACTACATTCCATTACCACGCTATTACTAACCCCATCAATGCATCGATCATCTATCATCACTCTCATTATGTCATAAGTAAGAGCATTAGTTCATCTCTATTCATGCCTGTCCATCAAATTAGTTCCATTCACCTTGTTATTGTCACCCAACATTATCGACATCTTGCTATCCTTGTGTACAACCAAATGTCACCATAGTCGTCGACCACACAGCAATGTCCAGGTAAAGCTCTCTATTATTTGGTTATTTATATTTATACAGTCCACTTAAGTCGTATCGATAAGGAATAACCACAGCGCCATGCTCCAAAACTTCTTCCTCCCATGACTTTCAGCCCTGGCCAACGTCGATGAAGTCATATTTCAGCTGGATGGTGCTCCTGCATACTACTCTCAGGATGATTGCACCGGAGTGTTGGATCGGCTGACGAGGACCTGTCGCATGGATTCCTCGATCACAGGACTTGATTTTTTGCTGTGGGGTTACATCAAAAGCAAGGCGAATTCCAGCAAGCCACAGGACTTTACAACATTAAAGGCAAGAAATGAGGAAGCCTTTGCCTCAATTTTAGAGGAGCTGTTAGAAAGTGTTGGGCAAACAGTGGTGAAGAGTTGGCTTGATGGTTACAAGAAAGCAGACACTCACGTCGAAGTCTACCATAAAGGCTGGAATGAGTTGAAAATCAAAATATATAAATAATGTGGTACAAGCTCTTGAGGTTCATGTATTATGTTGCTCAAGTTACCTGTATTACCTGTATACTCATTTGTGCTCATGAGTAACAACAATGTCCAGAGTATTAATGTGTTCTACCTTACTGTTTATGATTAGTTCACTACAACTCATATTAATTAAATAACAATTTTTAGTAAAATTCAAATTCTTCACCTTCCCATATAATAATTGAATGTCCATTTTACTAAAGGATATTATTTTTAGGAACATACATAGTTTAAAATTCGTTTTGAAATTAATTTAACCCGTCCAGCACCAGCGACGCGTCTGACGCGTCGGCGATGTATGTAACGCACAGCCCCAGAGATGCGCCTGACGCGTCACCCTAATTGCGCCGACCGTAACCTCAGGTGTAGCCACTCAAGAGGGCTCAGATTTGTATGGGAACTGTATACGTATCCCACGCAACCGTGCCGATGGTTGAAAACTCTCAAAGTCCACGTGCGTGCACGCGAGCGCGCAATAACCTGTTTTTTTGGGATAATTGCCTTCAATTTTTTACTCTTGTAAAATCCGTTTTCGGGGGCTCTGTAGGACCATTTTTTAATCTTTTTGAGCGGTTTTTCGTGGTTTTTCCTTCATTCCTAACCCATTCGCTATTGTTTCTGGAATAAAACCATTTTTTGAAAACCGGCCGGGTTCTGGTGCGCAAACATTACAAAACTAGCCGGGGCTCCACGGGTTAAAGGCAGCAAACCTTTCCATCACTTATCAAAATAACTTGCCCTCTCCAATACCAATTCGTTCCTTTTTCCCTGAATGCACACAAGCTTGGAATTCCCAGAATTATTCTGACTGTTTGCAGGTGTTCAAATTCTTTAAATTCGACTCTTTGAGTCGAGTGGTTAATCCCGGTGGATCATATATACTTTAACTAATTTCATTGGGGGTGTTTGGTGTTGTGGTGAAATTAATAACATATAGATTATCAGTAGGTTAAGGGATATTTCGTAGCGAGGCCGGTCTATATGATCTGTGCCCCATGAATATTCCTTCCTCTCACTTAAACATTAGGCCTACCATAGCGCGGTTGGGGGTATGAACATGATTAGATTAATATCCAGTATTCGAGAATGGATAATAAGTCGTAGGTGTGTGCATAAACCTTTCACCGTCCTGGTGGTGTAATGGTTAAGGTGGCAAAAATATGTGTGTGATAACCCGGGTCCGAATCCCAGTGGATCATATATACTTGAATTAATTTCATTAGGGGTGTTTGGTGTTGTGGTGAAATTAATAAAATATAGATTAAGTAGCTGAAATGGGTCGAGCACTACATTTTTGAAGAATGCCTGAATTTTATGCAGCGACCGAATCAATCCACGTAAGAAGAAATGTATGCAAATATATAAAACAGAGTGCATATACTACCTACTCGTTTGTGTGACGTAAACGAAAAGTGTTAGCAGCTTTAACCAAACAGCACAATTCATAAATAACGCTCACAAGTCAGAGGGAACATGTCCCTCCTGTAGCCAATCCTCCCCCTGTCCTTATCAATCCACTCCCCGCCTACCCTGCCCCTCTACCTGCTACTATCAGCCCTATTATCCCCGCCCTCCCCCTCCCCTACAAATCTTCACACTTCTCCTTCCCTTACCAAGCTTCCTATTGCCAATCTTCCCCCTCCTTCAATCAACCCTCCCCCTTCCCCTGCAAAACCTCCCCTCCCCCCTACCAATAGCTCTCCCTCTCTGACACGCACACACATCACCAGGCTCTAACCAACATTGCAAAAATTAAGTAGGGAAACAAATAGACCCATTAAGTGTAGCAAAGAACAAGAGGAGAAACATTTAGCCTGAGCAACAGACATAATCGTTGTTGGAGACTTTTATGAGTGGCTTAGTCAGAATATATAACAGGCAATGAAAACAGTTATAATGTTCTCGTCCAGACCGTGAACATTATATAAAGTCCATTGATGAGAATATTGATGTAAGGAAAGACAATAAGAAGAAATAATGGAACCTGAGGGATGGTGAACATTAACATTTTGTTATTGGATCTCATTAATTATCTCTTACTGAACAACTTGTCTTTGTTCATCTAACTTATAACAAATTATAATCTCTTTCTCAGGTTGTGGTATGTGGCATTATAACCAAACGAATGAGTCAAATAAAAGATAAAAGAAAATGGAACAAGTTTTATGCACATTGCATAACACTGTGTTATGATAAAGGTACCACTGGTGACATTTAGTCTACAGACATGTTGTAAACACTGCCCTAAACACCGCGGTCGACATTTGGATACATATCTACAACAATGTATTATTATGTTCTCTCCATTAACCAACTTTGCTCCTAAACTCGATTAATGAAATTAACAAACACATGTGGCAGTCCGGGGATTCTGACCCAGGACGCTCACACCGAAAATCAACACGCTTATGCATTGCACCACCATGTAACAATGCTTGTAAATATAATGTCAATATGTCGGCAACAAGAGTCAACTTGGTGAGGCCATCCACACTTGGTTTGTGTTGATGTGAAGGTCATGTCGGCGTTCGAGGACACCTAGGCGGCAGCTGCTGTAGTAGTTATTTTGTGTAGGCATAGGCTGCATCCACACCAGTGACAAAACAAGGTGGGAACATTAAGACTGACAAGTTGGGTAACAAGTTGTTAAGTCGTTGAGGAACATCGTAGTAGACATGTTGGTACGGATTTGTTGGGCGACATGTTGGCAATCCTTGTGTGGACGAGGTGATGTCGTCAGAGACCTCCCACCAACCAACAGACCAACATGGAGTGGACAAGAGAGAAGACGTTAGAGCTGATTGAGTGCTATCGCAGCCACACGTTGCTGTGGCAACCAACCCATATGCTGTACAAGAACCGCATAAAGAGGTCAGATGCTTGGCTTGACATTGCCAACATTCTTAATGTACACCAAAAAGAGGCTGAGAAGAAAATAACAAATCTTGTTGCACAGTTCAGAAGAGAACTGAAAAAAACTAGAGAGAAAAAATCCGGCAGCAGTGGTGGTGATACATACCACAGCCAGTGGTTTGGCTTCGACAGCATGTTGTTCCTGGTGGACAAACATACACCACACAAGACATATGACGCTGGATTTCAGGTAGGATAATAAGCACAGTTTTTATATAATACTACATTTATTACCATTATTCTGTTCCAGATGAAAGCTTACAATATTGTGTTTAGAAAACAAAGTAAAATTAGAATTACCAATATATCTGTATAGTATTCGTTGTACTATCTTTCCTTTATCATGTCCCATGTGCATACTCTATACATGTGCCTATCCTGCCAGCTCACACGACCCCTATCACTGATGAAATACTCTGTAAATTCTCTACGGATGGCACTACCATTTACATTTGTATTGTTCTCCGGTAGTGGTTCTAGTGGTATCAGGGTATCGTCAAGTGGTGGTAGATTTACTTCCCTCCAAGATCCTGGGATAACAGTGTCATAGTCCATATTATAGGTATCAAAAGTACGTGGAGGAGTGTATAATTGTTGGGATGTCGAACTCCTTCGTATGAAATTGTGTAAATATACACATGCTAATGTTACTTTCTTTGCAGAATCAGGCTTCACCAACATTGGTTTACGCAAAACTCTAAATACCCCCGAAACAATCCCAAACACGCTCTCTACAACTCGTCTAGCCCTGCTTAAACGATAGTTAAATATTCTCTCGTTTGAGCCTGGATGTTGCTGACCTTGGTAGGGTTTAATAATATTATCTGTTAAGGGAAAAACATCATCAGCAACAAATATGTAAGGGGTGGCAATATCGCGGGCCGGAAGTGAGTGTGAAGATGGTAGATTTAAAGTACCATCCCTCATAGACTGACTAAATCTAGAGTTTGACAAAACACCACCATCGGACAATCTACCTTGACTACCTACATTTACATAAAGGAAATTGTACATACTGTCAACAATAGCTAACAATACGATACTAAAGTATCCCTTATAATTGTAGTAATCGCTACCACTAGACGCTGGTGCCTGCACTGTGATGTGTTTTCCATCCAGCGCACCTACACAGTGCGGGAAATTCCACCTATGTTCGAACCCCTGGGCCACTTTTCGCCATTCATCCTCAGTTGCTGGTATCTGAAAGCAGGTTTAGTTTGCATTTACTTTATTGAAACATCTTGCATTAACACACACACACACACACACACACACACACACACACGCGCGCGCGCGCACATACACACAAGTGAAGCCACTGAACCACTACATGCACTGGTTTATTTACTCAAGCAACGGTATCAGACACAAAGTGTCCTCGTCCTCGTTTGCCTAGTTCATGTAACCTTAATGACTCATAATGCTTAAAACTCTATATTTAACTAACAGTGTGTGTGTGTGTGCGTGCATCACATATTTTATTTACACATAAAATATTTGGCTCCTTAAATATATACAGAGATATTCGCATACATTTACCTATTCACAGATTATAAATTTCTCTCCTTTTATACACACACACACGCACGCACGCACACACCAGCACACTACAATTCATTTTATTAATACCAACTTGTTCTCTTGCCTATCAGAATGATACTGGTGATAACACGTCAACATTGGCCGACGATGATGAATGTGTGGACGAACTAGCAGTGATTGATGATTCAGTGCAAGATGGCGAGCAGAGTACCGCTGCACCTCCTACAAAGGCTAGAAGGCTATGTGTTGCAGAGAAACAAATAGAAAAAAATGACATGCTAGAAAACGCATACAGTATTATGACTGGATTATATCAACGCCATACTGAAAGAGATGATCACCAATTATTTGGAGACTTAGTGGCCAATAAATTAAGAAAATTAATAACTCCATATGCTCAAGCAACAGTGCAGCATAGAATTCAAAACATATTGTATGACAGGGAATGTTTGACTATCCTCCTCCATCCCGTAACAATCAATCCCGTAACCACTGTGAATATACACCTATGCACTCCCCCCCCCCCCCCCCCACCCCCCTCCTTAGATACAGATGAATGTAACGTGACTGTCCATGTCTCGGACGATATGTGGGATGAACCACACATTACTGAACTTTAAAATTATACTGATAATTTTTAAGATATTTTTTAGTAGAAGCTTATGATGCCCTTAATAGATTATTCACTACTGCTTTTTATATCATTATTGAATGTTACTATCTAATTATGCTCATTTATAAATGGCATAGCGTATTCGTGCGTCATAAACATATTATTTATGCATAATTGGTGAAGGGTATTGTTATGAATATTTATTTGTAGTTATTGAAAGGGGCTGGTGTTGGTATACAAGTATTAAAGAAAGGTAAATGTACATGGTGTTTTACTATCACTTTGATTACAATTAAATGTTAATATAGTTAAGTATTGGGTAAAAGTCTCTAATTATGACTGTTTACATGTTTTTATATTTTGACATTGTGGAACCTTAAAAACCCTTACCGGTACCTAACCTCACCAAACCCTAAATTTAGGTCGCAAACGATTTTGATTTTACTCCTAAATTTGTTTAAAACGTTCACCTCTAGGTTACCTATCCTTATACGAGTACACTCACAATCATTTGTGACCTAATTATTTGGTTTGGTAAGGTTCGGTACGTGTTTTTAAGGTTCGTTAATGTCAAATTATTTAAACAAATAGGAGTCATAATTAGAAACATTTACCTAGTATATTATATGGTTCTCCTACCTTAATGTAGTCGCTGAGAGCTGAAATCAACGCCTCACAAACGTCTGGAACAATGAGACTGATTGCTTGTTTGGAAATCTTGAACGTATTTCCAAGGCTGGTGTAGGAGTCTCCTGTGGCCAAATATCTCAGTGTCACAGCAAGGCGGTCTTTGGCCGGTATTGCTTGCCGATATTTTGTGTCCTGCTTACTTATATTGCTACCAGTCATTTGCAGCAAATACTCAAAATCAGATCTTGAGATCCTAAAGAAGTTTTGGAACACTCCTTTCTGTTTTACTGTGCGTGTCGGAAGACACGTGTCATCCTCTATCAACATGTTTATCAGAGTTTGGTGTGCTTCGCCGTTCCTGTTGTATAATAACGATGGTCTTGCCCATACTCTACGTTGTCTTCTTCTCCGATGGGCACACAAAACAAAAAATGATGCAGCTGCTAGCAAAGCATCCTCACACAACGACATGTCTGCCACTTCTGGAGACATGGTGTGGACAGTTTCACCAAGTCGACTCTTATTGGCGACATGTCTCTCAACATTGTAACAGATATGTCCCCATACATATCAGGAGATTTGTATCCGAATGTCTCCTATTGTGTCCCCCACAATGTTTCCAATTTGTCTCCAAGCAATATGTCACTGGTGTGGACGCAGCCTTAGAGGAGACGCCAACGTAGAGTCTGGGCAAGACATAGCATAACAGAAACAGTGCGGGACAGCTGGGTCCCGTGCACAGTTTAACAGAGGATGATGCCTGTCTTTTGCCACCCACGAAAAATTAGTGTTACATAATTTCTTTCGGATATCCATATCTGATTTCGATCATTTGTTGCGCATGATTGGCACCCATATACGTAAACATGGTTCAAACTTAAGGCAGCAAATATCGCCAACAGACCGCCTTGCTGTGACATTGCGGTTCCTGGCAGTTCCGGTGACTCCTACAGCAGCCTCAGATGCACATTAAAAATTTTCAAGCAAGCAGATAATGCCAGAAATCTGTATTGATTGCAGCTATCAGTGAGTACACTAAGATATGAGAACTGCATATAATATTGTAGTTTACTAACGAATTATGATCAAGTTGATAATATAACATGTACCTTGAATACCGTTTGATAATTATACTAATGCCATTGAACCCCCTTCTACAACCAAACATTTCATTATCGTACCAGTACCCTTCACCAATTATACATAAAGAACATTGCATCACATGTACAGCTGTTGACAAAAGTTTGTGAGCTCTTGCTATTTTCTTTATGCAAATATATCCATTTAAATTGATGTTGGTGTGTGTGTGTGTCTGCCCACATATCTCCCCCAACCACGTTGACTAGTCCACACCAGGGTTTCCAACATATCACCTACACATCACTACCAACATGTCTGGAACACTGTATCATTAACAACTTAACAGATTGTTTCCTAATATGTTGTATTTTGTGTTGCCTATATGTTTTGTCGCCAGTGTGGAATTAACAATTACCATACAAGCTTCTTCAACTATGTTTCTTCAGGAGATAACATTATGTTATTCAATCGTTATCCCCTTGAGGTTCACAAGAAACTTGCATTACATAATATTGGGTCTCTATGTTTTAGCAGGCTCCCAATGGAACAAAGACAAACATTATTATCACACTGTTTAAACCCACAATAACCGCGTCTACTCTAATGCATTATACATGCCAAGCAAGAGGAAAACTCATACCACAATGTGAATGCATGAAACTAGGAAAAAAGTCAATATTACATACTGAAATTTGTTCGATAATAAAACAAATCATTGTTCCTCAGAGTGCAACTTGTCACAATTGCTTTCCAAAGGAATCATTAGAATTTGTTTAACATCAATAGTTGTTTTCCTATGAATATAATGGTAAACCTTATACTTGCAACTGTGAGTACGGCTGCCGAACTTTAAATGTTCACTCATAAACGATTTACACACAACAATTGCGTCTACTGTAATTTAGTGTATCTCAAAATATAGAGGAAAATTGGTTTTGTTTAATGTGATTTGAACCTATAAAAATACCTAATTTTCGGTGATTTTCCATTTCGGTTGCACGATCGGTGCAACATAACTCGATGTCCTACAAGGATGATTCAGGTGTCATTGGAATAATTGTATTAAGCTCTGGCTAATGCTTATGCATAAAAAAGAATATGGAATGAAGCTTGTTGACTGTATATATACCCGCCAGCCGCTACCATGACCCCCCCCCCCCCCCTCCCCCCCCCCACCTGCTGGTTGGGAGTTAATTCAGATATATATAATATTTCATTTTTATATGGTTATGGTGTATATATATACCGGTATATATATATATACTGTATACAGTACAAGACTGGTTATTATATTTGAAGAATTAAATGTATATTAATAATTACAGGTCGATACTTGTACTAATAAGCGGTAATGACCCGATTACACTTTCCTCAGTAACCTTGTGTAAAAATTGTACTATGTGTCACTCTTAGGCTAGCGGTGCAGTAGTTTATATTTTGGAAAAGTTCACAAGTTTATATTATTCCGACAGATGGCATTAGACATTGAAGGGAATTTTATCGTGTATGCTACAAGGCGAAATAACTGAATTCCCACTTTGGGTAGCATTGGTAAAACAAAATCATAGGGCGTTGTCTAAAATATATTGAACAAAACCTAAGGAATTAAGTGGTAATTTATGAACAGTATTATAAGAATAATGGGCGTTTATGTATATTATGTGCATCACTGTGGCAGAGCCTGAGAGTATGGTGTTACATTGCTTGTGTTTTGAGGATAGCACATCCATTCCAGTCTTGAGTACTAACCTCTACTAATAGATGAAGTTGTAACAACATTGTATATACATTGTGTGTTTATGTATGACTTCCATAAACCCTTCCGAATGTCAATATAATCGTCTAATAATAACCAGAATAAAATGTCAAAACGTGTTGTAATCCTCATGGGTTACCAGCTCTATACTCTTTTACTGTCATACAACATAGTGTTCATTACATTGCAAGGTTGTAATTATAATACTACCGGTATATCAAGTTGTGAGAACATAACATTGTTTATTGGGAATATGGTTCATTTGAAGCAGTAACGAAACCAAACGAAACAATGTAATGACTTATTTTATTCAAGATGCTTCAGAACTTTGTTTTAAAGATGGCAAGGATCAAATAGATGTAAGCTTATTTATGTTCTTGGCTGTACAATAGATGTAAGCTTATTTATGTTCTTGGCTGTACAATAGATGTAAGCTTATTTATGTTCTTGGCTGTACAATAGATGTAAGCTTATTTATGTTCTTGGCTTTACATTACTGATGTATTGGAAACGGCACTGAAGATTGATTTAGAATATTGGTGGACTAGGAATAATATTGTAGTGCAAGTATATACAGAAGTTGCATTTCAATAGTAGACTCTCTCTCTCTCTCTCTCTCTCTCTCTCTCTCAGAATAAAGCTAAAGCACCTTGTGATTGATCAAAATAAATGTTACCTTTAAAAACGAGAACATTGTTCTGCCGTTATTCAAAAACATTGTTAGACCCCATCTTGAATATGGCATTCAGTTCTGGTTCCCCGTATCTCAAGAAAGACATTGAAAAAAATTGAATCCGTTCAGCGTAGAGCAACTAAGCCAATCCCTTTTCTGAGAAACAATTCATATTGTTAGAGATTAACCCTTCCTACCCGGTCTGCCTTAGGTAAGGACAGCACGAAAGAAGGGCCGCTACCCGGTATGCCGTATCTAAGGCATGAGCCTAATAGCCTAATTAAGCTTGGTCTGAACGCCGTGCGTACGACGTATGTCAACAAACCCAATCGTTCGTCACCGCACCTCCGAAAACAAGAAGGAGAAGACTCCTCAATGTTATTGGTATGACGTCATGACGAAATTAGTGTCTGAAAAGCCCCCATATTGGCAACATCTCTGCAATATTGGCTCCACTGAAATCGTCATCACAACTGAACCAGTTGACTTACAGAGCTCTACTCAATGCCAAAATACAGATTGAAAACCACACTACGATTATAGATGAGTGGGAAAGTTCTAGCAGTGAAAATAAACATAAATACGGTAACCTAGGCCTAGACGTTTTTCAGCCATTTCGCCCGGGTAGGGGCGACCGTCATTGGGTAAGACAGCCCGGGTAGGAAGGGTTAAGTACATTAAAATTGTTCTCGCTAAAGAAATAAGGAGGTTACTTGGCCATCCTATTAAGTGTTTTAACCCTTCTTTAGCGGCGCGCATCATATGTCGAGATAAAGAAATTTGGACTATGTGGCGGCTCACAACATAAGTCGTGTGGCATTTTCAGCACGTAATGTTGCTGAGAGAGAGAGACAAGTGGTGGCAGGAGAGTAGCGAGCGTATGACTGCTCCAGACCACCGCGGTGGACCAACTGACATGAATCCCACCCTCCTCCACCCTCTCACACTCACTACATAGTGAATTGTGTGGGGAAAGTACCGAATTACATGGTTTTTGCACTCGTGTTGCGCGGTTGTTGCAAGAAAACTAGCGGTCATACAAGGATCGTTGGGGTGTCATTGGAAAGCTCTGTTTATGCCCTTTCTGGGATAGATACTTGTTTTACACTCTGGGTCTTATTTAGGCATGAAAATGATCACGTAAACAGCCCTATTTTGGGTAAAAACACCCCACTGGTGGCTACATATTATTTACCGCCTAGGCTGCTCGTTAGGTGTTAAGATACTTGAAGCATTTGACAGAACTGAATGAACTGTTCATGATTAATAATGCTGGAACCTGAGGTAATGGAATTAAATTAAATAGAAAGAAGGCATGCCTAAATGTCACACAAATAAATTCACATACAGTGTCATCAAAGAGTAGAATAGTTTACCATGGGAGGTGGTCAATAGTAATTCAATTGATATGTTTAACCTCTAAGCTGCAACGTTATTCTATTAATATTTTACTGCAACGTTTCTTCCAGAAGATGGGGCTTAAAAACAAAGACAAAAATAACAAACACAAATAATGCCCCAGTGTTGGTGAAATGGAAGCAATATGTGATTAGGTGGCATGTCTCCTTACCACCACCTCCTGTCTGCTCCTTACACTTGCTCCCCCCCCCCTTCCTCTCCTCCCACCCCTTTCTCCCTCAACTTCCCCTCTCCTCTTTTATTTCACTTTCTTACTTCCCCACTTCCTATAAATCCTTGTTCCTGCTTCAAATACAATCAGTCACTCTCCCCTACAATTCCCGTATTTCCCCCTTCCCTCCTACATGCGTCAGACCACAGCGAGAACCGTCAGTGAGGCTCAAACCTCAAGAGAGAACATACCCATGTTGCTCTCCTTCGCATGCATTCATCACCCTCTCGTCACAATAATACGGTTTTCACTGAGTATTTACTCTTAAACCGATTTTTTGTTTTTTCAATGTTCACATGTTCATTATACAAGTAAAAAATGTGTATTCGGAGCAGTAATATTGCTTTATCTGGTAATTTGTTATCTTTTTTTGTCCAAATTGACCTTTAAATGTCTCACACTTGCAGACCTTTCATAAATATGATTAACACATTCCCCAGGTTAAGAATTGACTGGACGATCACCTGATGGATATTGGATTAATATGAATGAATCAGTAGGTATATAAGAGTAAGTTCCCTTTCAGACTAATTTCTTTCTATCCTATAAAAAACTTTCCTTGTGAGCATTTCCTGACCCTAAGGTTTACGGCTTCTGATTTTCTGGTACGGCTTTTTAGCCTGAGGGCGGGCTATTCTTCTGATATTTTACTATACCCTGTCCCTTACTGTAGTATTTAGGCCGGACCACCTGGTAGGGACCACAAGGTCTGTTTGGTGTGAGCATCGGTGTAGCTGTGAGTAACTCAGCAAAAACAGTGAAGTACTCTAGGGCCCGAATTCAGAACAGTGGTTGAAACCTCCTCGCTCGTTTAAACCCGAGATTGAAACTCAATCCAGGACTATCGGTATTCAGAATGAAATCCTGAGCCGCTTATCCAGTCAATCCGTGGATTACTCGATCCGAGGTTTAAACCAGCGGGAGGGTAGGTTTGACTCTAGATTGAAGTTATAAAAACCTTAAATTACTCATGGTTGCTTACATTTATCCATAAGGTGACCGACCGGTTAATTTAGGCTTAAAAAACTCGAAATCCTGAAAATACCAATAGGTGTTTACTCAACGAGAGTCAACATCCCTTCATAAGCCAGTGAAATGTTATTAGTGAAAACCCATTGGAAATAGTTTTGTTTATGTTTTCCAAACTTTTCCTGTAATTCTAAAAACGTTATATAGCGAACTTTGAAATTAACATGCTCAGTAACTACTGGTCGTACGAGGAGCATACCTATATAAATCGAAAGAGTGTAAGCTACTGTACAACCTCCCATACGCTTTATCTTCTACTTTGCCATGGTCCTGCATAAAATATTGTAAATCTAAAAAACAAAAGTAAAAATGTTCACCTAATTACCTTAGACTTTCACCTGTTTTTCTCAGAACTTATATTGTCGCACTTTCGGATGTTATTCTAGTTATTATTGGACCTATAGGAATGGTGTATGTATCATTGGAAAGGTAATTAAAAACACTACAAGGCCTATCAAGCCAATTTACTCTAGTAATTTAATTTTGTTCACAATATGTCGTCAAAGTTGTAATTTTCTATAAATATATTCGCCTGAATCCGTAATCACCTAAATCGAACAAATACACAAAATATATAAAATGTTTTTTGTAGCAACTACAGATACACCTTTTGTGAGTTGTTTGATCACATAAAACATGTGCTATGGGGATTTCTGTAGGAGTTTATCATTTTCTGCAGTGCTATGGTTTTAATTTTTTTGTTTACCTAAATTGCAAGAAAAAAGCAAAAATAAAAAATAAAATAGTTTTGTTTATCTATTTTTATGGTCATATACACCTGTGCCAAATTTCATTTAACCCTCTCCGACATATGACGCAATTGTGAGCCTATTGGGGATACTTTAAAGCCTTTGTTACCATCAGGGGTATTTAGAAACCTTTAGTTTAGTTACTTCAACCTCTGTAGTTGTCTTTGAGTTAGCTGTGGGCAGAACACTAATTTTGGAGAGGAAATTATAAGAGTGAGAGAACTCTATTTCTTATTGCTAATCTGGCAACCTCTGCATCATATGAGTCTGAAAGGGAGACTCCAGTTTTTTTTTTGGCTCTGGTCAAAATTTCAATTTTTTTGTTCTCTCTGTAAACTGCTTCTTTCAACACATGAGAATAGCATAGGAAGGAACAAAAAAACATATTGCATCCATAACCCCGCCCCGGGTGTTCGCCCACGACCCCCCAAAAACTGAAAAAAATTCAGTCAGCCACCAAAAAAAAAAAAAATTGTGTCTGTAGTCTAAAGGGCTTCTGTAAGCAATAGAAATGATCATATGAGGGCATAAACACCCTTATTACATCCCTAAGGTACCCCTTTGGGGTTCCCAATATCAAAGAATTTGATCAAAATTGAATGTATAATATTCTTAAACCATGGTTGAAAACGAACTTTTAAATTAGTTAGCCATCAAAGGTCATTTTCTATAGGTATCACTCCCCATAGAAAACATTTATTTAGGAGGGGTAACAAAAATAGACTACCAAAACAAATTTACACTTCTCTGAAAGTTACAAATTAAATTGCTAGCAATCACTTTTTGGCCCTAACGAGTCTATTAACTGGATTTGGTATTGCCCAAATGCATTCCCCATCTAACCACAGCAAACTGGCATATAAAAGAACATTCTCTCGTCTGTTTTTCGGCGATTTCTCGTAATTATCGGAGATATGACCATTTGAAAGTCAAATTTCAGCTCTACCCCAAACTAATGGTATAATATATATTTGTTCAGCACCTTCTATTATTTATAGGGGAAAAAGCTGACGCTACTCTGTAGGGGATGCTTGTAGGATACGCCATGCCAAAATTGCGGGAAATTTGAAAAAAAATCAGTGAGTTAACCCTTTTTTGAGAAATTCTGCGTTCACGCGCGCGCGCACGTACATAGAGAGCTGATTTTCTCATCGAGTCAGTGTTACACCATTACGGTACATGTGGCAAAAGGCCAGCAATGAGTCTCTTATAGAAGCTGAGATGAAATAAAAGGTGGAGTCTCCCCTTTTAATTAAATTGAAAGTAAGACCTGGAAGTTTGTAATTAACCGGTCGGTCCCCTTAAGAACATAGGCCCGAATTCGGAACAGTGGTTTAAACCTCCTAGCTGGTTTAACACATTACGAGCGGGTGGGTCGGTAACTTCTATTACCCGCTATGCGGGTGGTTTTACCCTAAAAGGGGTTGTATCCGTGCTCTTTTTCATGCATAAACAAGACTCAGAGCGTAATACAAGTATCTATCCCTGAAAGGGCGTAAACAGAGCTTTCCAATGACACCCGAACCATCCTTCTACGACCACTGGTTCTCTTGCAACGATCGTGCAACACGAGTGCAAAAACCCTATAATAAGGTAATTTCCTTACATAATTCCCTGTGTAGCGAGTGAGAGAGGGTGGAGGATGGTGTAATAAATTTCAGTCGACCCACAAGGGTGGTGGCGAGCAGTCAGGCGGAAATCTATGCTCGCATATGGGCACGTTTTCTTTAACCCTTATTTAGCGGGTGGTCAGGTATTTTACACTGTACCGCTCAATTTCACTCGCCCTAGCGCCGTTACTATGGCTCCAATGCGAACGAAACGATCATTTTTGGAAAGAGCAACTCTTCCTCTCCCCATATAAGTCTATGAATGGATGTTATGAATGAGTGTGGAGGGTGGGAAGAGGTGAGGAAGAGGAGGTACTTTTTGGTCTATTTCCCAGGCGCGTTCGGTTGCATTCGCTTTGGCCTGACTTCGGCCTCTAGCGTGTCTAGTATTCCTTTGGTAATCGGTCTTATTTTTCTCTTATTTCTCCTTATTTCTGTATTCTCTCTCTCTCTCTCTCTCTCTCCTTCCTGTCTGTCTGTCTGTTTCTCTTTCTCTCTCTCTCTGGCTTGCTCGCTTTCCCTCTCTCGCGCGCTCTGTCTCTCTCTCTCTTCCTCATCAGTATATGTAATTCTCATTATTATTTTCTCTAATCTCTCTCACTCCTCCTGTCTGTCTGTCTCTCTGGCTCGCTCGCTTTCCCTCTCTTGTGCTCCCTTTCTCTCTTCCTCATCCGTATATGTATTTCTCATTATTATTTTCTCTAACTAATCCCTCTATTTCATTTATTTGCTTGTAATATTTCTGTATTATTATATCTTTTTCACTCTGTCTTCAGTTCAGTTTCTGTATTCTCTCTATACGGTGGGAATGGTATTTCGTATGAGGGATGTGCAGCACAAATATTCAATCTTTCGTTGTTTGGTTGTTTGTATTACCGTAAGAAATTTACTGAACGCCTGCAAATAATACGCTATAAAATGCTTGCAATCAAACTCTCAAGCAATTTCAAGGTCACATGCAAATATAAATGTAGGCTATAGGTAACCGACCCAGAGAGGAAGAGACAAGAGAGAGAGAGAGTGTCGTGATAATATAACAATGTTACATATGTATCATATATATATGAAAAAATAATATATACGGTAGGCCTACATCTGTTCCCCACAATCATATAATGCCAAGCACAAATATTCAATCTTTCATTGTTTGTTTTACCGTAAGAAATTTACTGAACGCCTGCAAATAATACCTATAAAATGTTTGCAATCTCTCTATTTTCTCTAATCTCTCTCACTCTTCCTGTCTCTCTCTCTCTCTCTCTGGCTCGCTCGCTTTCCCTCTTCCTCATCCGTATTATGTATTTCTCATTATTATTTTCTCTAACTAATCCCTCTATTTCATTTATTTGCTTGTAATATTTCTGCATTATTATATCTTTTTCACTCTTTCTTCAGTTCAGTTTCTGCATTCTCTCTCTCTCTCTCTCTCTCTGTTTCGCTTGCTTTGCAGGAATTTTGTTTTTGTTTATATAATATATAATAATTACTTATCATTACTTACTATATCGTATAAACAATAGTAGGTAGCCAACTTACCATAATACCGATACACCAAACCGATCCGCATGCGGTTTTGTTTATCAGCTGTTTACTAAATTGCCACCATTATCGATTTTCTTGGAGCCGACTAGAGCGGGAGGGTTACCAATTGAAATTAAATCCGCTAGCATATATTGTTAGATGTAAGACATGATAAATACCACTAGAAATATGAATTGGCAAAATCCATATAATATCACTTCGAAATTGTTCTGAAATTTCAAAACAAAACCGCTAGTGTAAGTCATTGTTGCTAGATCGAAGTAAAGGTCTCTAGATCTAGCGGAAGTCGCTATACGTATTGGCAGTACTGCACACTCATTCATTTCATTCATTCATTTTCTATTGAGCTCGTCCTGGAATCTTTACGACTCTGAATCTTACGATTGCCGACGGCGATACGTTGTTGACATTGTTGTTGATGTTCCAGTGGAGGGATGAACAAAATATTGTCCTTGTCCAATAATAGCTATTTCATAGTCCCACAGGACTTATTTTGATATATTTATCAAATTTATTGAACGCCTGAAAATAATACGCTATAAAATGCTTGCAATCAAACTTTTAAGCAATTACAAGGTCACATGCAATTATAAAAAGGTATATTGTAGACCACAATCTTCGCCAAGCTTCGTTGTTGCTTGTATTATCGTGAGAAATGTACCATACACCCTGGTTATCGTGAGAAATTTACCGAACGCCTGCAAATAATACGCTATAAAATGCTTGCAATCAAACTCTCAAGCAATTTCAATGTCACATGCAGTATAGGTAGACCCAGAGAGGAAGACAGACAGAGAGAGGGGAAGTCAAAAACATCTGCTAGGTGTGATTTCCCCTGGGAGGGAAGAGATTAGTTAGGGGCGTGCCCTGGCCTACGTCAGACAAAGAGAGTACAAAGGAGTACAAACAAAGAGAGTGAGACAGAGAGAGAGAGAGAGAGTAGTGATAATATAAAAATGTTACACATATATCATATAATATATGAAAACATAATATATACGGTAGGCCTACATCTGTTCTCCACAATCATATAATGCCAAGCACAAATATTCAATCTTTGGTTGTTTGTATTACCGTAAGAAATTTACCGAACGCCTGCAAATAATACGCTATTAATGTAAAGGAAATTTCTTGTAGAGTGCAATTTTGAGGACGTAATGTGCTCTGAGAGAGAGCGGAGCGGTGATTAGGAGCATAAATTACCTCAAGACCGCTCGCCACACAGGGAATTCTATAAGGAAATTACCGTATTTTAGGGTTTTTGCACTCGTGTTTTACGATCGTTGAAAGACAACCAGTGATCGTTAAAGGATGGTTCGGGTGTCATTGGAAAGCTCAATTTACGCACTTTCAGGATACATACTTGTATTACGCTCTGGGTCTTGTTTATGCATGAAAAAGAGCACGGAACAACCCCATTTAGGGTAAACAAAAAACCCGCTGGGCGGCACAGTGAAATATACTCCAGCAGCCGCTCGTAAGGTGATAAAATGCTTGCAATCACATTTTCAAGCAATTATAAAATATAAATTGTACTTACCAACACCCACACCAGTATGTTCTTCGTCAGGAACGTCTCCAATTTGCTCAAGGGTCTGTCCAATATCAACCACAACATCCACCCCACGCAAATTATGCTTGGGGTGAAAGCCTATGATCGGGTTATTTTCGTCTTCCGAGTCATCCACACTACCAAAACTCTCACCCAGACCTTCGACGGTTTCATCCAACAGCTTATTAGAAAGTTCTGAAGAGTTCAGCATGATATCTAGTTTCTGGGTGGTGAGCCGGGCGTGGTTAGTAGGGTGGCGCGACGTACTAGGGATGGCGGCCACCGAATCGAACACGGGCAAATCTTGACCTTCCATTATGGCTGCTTAAGGGTCACTTAGTCACGGTCACGCAGTGGGGATGTGTGGGTGGGCCCTTGTAGTACACCGCCTGACCACCAAGTTTCGCTTTCCACCAAAATTAGGGCGGGAATACGCCCACAGACTTAAGTCCGACCCCGCCATTTAGTCCAATTTTCTCGTATCAAACTTAAGTCCGACCCCACTAAATAAGGGTTAACTCGACATTATGTTGCGCGCCAATGGTTAAGGGTTAAACCTGAGATTGAAACTCAATCCAGGACTATTGGTATTCAGAATGACATCCTGAGCCTCTTCTCTGGTCAATCCGCGGATTACTCAATCCAAGGTTTAAACCTGCGGGAGGGTAGGTTTGACTCTAGATCAAAGTTATAAAAACCTTAAATAGCTCATGATTGCTTACACTAATCCATAAGGAACCCATAATATAAAATAACAGACTGGCACTGATTATTTGCAGTCTTTGGAGGCATTCTAAGCAAGGATTATATTAATAAGTAATGACAAGTGTAAGAATGCAGCAGGCAGTCAATCCGAGGTATAAACCAGCGGGAGGTTTGACAGACGATCGATCGAAGGCTTCTACTCGCCGATAAAATGTCATATTATTATTTCCAACTAACACAAACTGGCATTAAACCGATTCCATTATATTGTAAAAAACGGCAACAGCTTTTACAATACATTGGAAATGGTCGAAGCATACAAATAATTATATATTAGGTGCCAAACGAACGAAGCACTGCCGTAGCCTAACCACTGATATAATTATTCGATAATAGTTGTTAATGTCTTGATAACCTGAGATGCTTACTAAACTGAATAATACAAATATTATATTTAAATGTCCGCTAACATTTATTAAATATGATACACATGTATTAGGTTACCATAGCACCAATATTATTAGTTCATTACATGTTGTGCAGCAAATATAAATTTTTAATAGTGGCCCCTCCATCATTGACGATATGCCTATTAGTATAATAGTCTTCCATCAAACACTGCGGTCGCTAGTTTGAATCTACCGCGCGGGAGGACAGGAGTACTACACTTCATAAGGGTAACGCGTATTCTCTTATGGAATCGTCTTATGATCGGGTACTCAGTACGAAAAAACTTTGTAAAAAAATAAAAATAAAAATAAACTTAACAATTGCTACACTCAAGCTTTCCCATGCATAGATTTCTTGTGTGTGGATTCCTGACGCTGGCTCTTTAGCGGCCATACTTCCTTCCTCGTCCTGCGTCCGTTCCGTGATGGTAGGTTGCTCTGTGCTCCAGCTTCATTCTTCGTTCGCTCGCTTCTAGTGAGTCCCTGCTCATTTGTATATATCTGAGTTGTATTGAACAGGCTTTAGACTAGCTAGCACAGGCTACCCCATTGGTATTTCTGCAGGTGTTTAAATTAGGGTACCATTGTACCAGGCACCTACGTATCCCAGGATCATCGCGCCATGTGTTATTTGTTGTGTTATTTTTGCGGCTTAGCTTTCTGATAGTTATTTAGGAGGCTACCATTCCGCAAGTTTATGCTTCAGGCCGTCACTATGAGGTAGTTGCATAGTTTATTTTAGCAGATGCTCTAGTTCAAGGGTTGCCA
The DNA here is from genome assembly GCA_032716605.1 of Paralithodes platypus. NCBI lineage: Eukaryota > Metazoa > Arthropoda > Malacostraca > Decapoda > Lithodidae > Paralithodes > Paralithodes platypus. The sequence continues at coordinate 20,798,812 of CM064547.1, read as the reverse complement.
CACGTGGTGTGGAATCTTCTGGAGTAATAATAATAATAATAATAATAATAAACGGTTTATTAAAGAATGGCAGCCTCATGAGCTGAAAATACACATTTTACAATTTAGTGGATGAACATGAGATGTACAGATATGAGGATGGTAAGCTTAGTTTACAAACAAAATAAATAAATACAATAATGATGCATGTGCAGAATACAAATTATCATAAAATAACCATGAGAGTAAAGGCCGCGTCATACAGAGGCCGAACGTACTAGGACAAAGTCCCGAATAGGATGACTTGCAAAAAAAATTCAAATTTCCGGCCGGTCGGGTATATTCTGCATAATTCGGCATACGTTCCGTAATATTCGTGGGTTGGTCTGGTGTTGGTCTGATGTTGTTCATGTATGTTGCCGACATTCCGGAGGGTCGGGAAAAATTTAGTGGCTACACTAAATTTCTACGAACATTCGGGTAAAAAAAACGTTACAAAATGGTCGGATGTTGGTCTTGAGTTATTCGTAACTCGTTCGGGAGTTGTTCTGATTAATTCGTAGTTTGGTCTTATGTTTCGGGACTTGTTCGGTACTTTTCTCAATTGCCGAATCTGTTATGAACTACCCGAACAAACCCCGAACAAATCCCGAACAATTCCCGACAAAAATTTGATAAAATTACGATGATTCCCTCGTATTCCAGAATAAAACCCGCACGAGTTACGAATTTTCAGAACAAGTTACGATCAAATTCAGACAAATATACGAATAATGTAGGATGTCTGCTCGATGTATCTTGTTTAATTAGGAATTAAATCCGAATTGATTTCGAACAAGTAGAATAGCCTCCTTCTAAAATTAGAGGTTCGCTATTGCTCGCCAGGAAAAAATCGACACCTAAAAGGCACGAAAGGTCTTATAGGCTAATATTGATAACAGAATGAGGCGAAAGGTCTCAAAATAGCCAAACTAACGGAACGAACGTCTTAAACCTCAAAACGAATATGCTAAACATGTGGGCCTCTTCTAAAATTAGAGGTTCGCTATTGCTCACCAGGAAAAAATCGACACCTAAAAGGCACGAAAGGTCTTATAGGCTAATATTGATAACAGAATGAGGCGAAAGGTCTCAAAATAGCCAAACTAACTGAACGAACGTCTTAAACCTCAAAACGAATATGCTAAACATGTGGGAGAAGGGGGTCCAGAAAAAGCGAGAATGTTATAGATCCCGGTACCGTACCTCTGTTCTGTTCGAACACTACGATTATTTATGGGTATATCGTTATTCTGGCCTTCATTAGTTGCTTTTATTGAGATTAGGAAGGACAATAATTAGGTTAGGATACGTTAGTCTTACGTTAGGTGGTACATTATTATACAGTAAACTCGATTACAATACTTTTTTTATTATAGCCTACATTTTGTCTAGGTGTATTTGAAAACGAATGAGAGGTGGAAGGATGGAGTGAGGAAGTACATGAACAAAGGCGGTGCTGGTTGGGGGGAGGGGCGTCGACTGACTGGGGACAGAGGTGCTACAGTCGTAAAACAGTCTGATGTTGTTCTCATAATGTTCTTCTCTATCGGTTCTTTGTCGATATCTCATCGGTTAAGTTCGGTTAATTATCCTAAAGCATTCCAATGTCATTCGGATCTGTGTCTGATGATTCGGGTATGGTCGAAAATCATTCTTTGTATAACGAGTGTAAGTTCGATTCATGTTCGGTAGTTGTTCGAGATTTTGTCGTAGGTCGTTCTTGACTATCGGATATTATTCTGAACTCGTTCGGGCCATGTTCGTAATCTTCAAATTTCGGGAGAGTCTCGGCTGTATTCGTTAAAAATGTGCAAGTCATCCTATTCGGGACTTTGTCCTAGTACGTTCGGCCTCTGTATGACGCGGCCTTAAGTGATATACAGCACATATACACATTTATTTACTTACTCATATACAGAACATACGTATATACACGTACGTGCGCACATACATATACATACATATATAGGAACATAAGAACATGCAGTAAGTGTGCACATGTCCGTATACACAAACGCTCACGTATGCACACAAACATACATACATACAGAAACTGTTTTGGTATGGTCAGGGTAAAGAGGGTGCAGGTACTACAATGGGAGGTTAATCCTCGGTAGTGTAGGTGTACTCACCTAATTGTACTCACCTAATTGTAGTATACAGGATTTGAGCCTAAGCTCGTGTTGTCCTGTCTCTCTCTCTACATTTATCCAATTTTGCTTTAAAAGTTTGGATATTTCTTGCTCCCACCACCTCCCCATCCAACTTATTCCAACACTCAATGCTTCTATACGGGAAGCTGAACTTTCTTACATCAGACTTACATATAACTTTCCTCAACTTACAATCATGACCCCTGGTTCTTCCCTCGTCCCTCACCACAAAATCTCCCTTGTCGATCTTCTCAAAACCTTTCACAAAACCTTGTGTGTGTGTGTGTGTGTATGTGTGTGTGTGTGTGTGTGTGTGTGTGTGTGTGACAGAAGGCGATATATGGAAGAGCTGGGCGTTCTATTGTTAAGGGTGGAAATACATGGATGAAGATACGCGAACACTTAATAATAGATAATGCTTATGCATAGATTTATAATCAGAAGTTGCGCTAGTGAGTAATATGTTCTCGCTCATATGTACGTATATTTACATACATATGTGCATATGACCATATAAATACACGTACAGTACATAATATATATATTATATACCTTATATTCTCAACCGGGCTCGAACCATTGACAGCACATACACACAGACATACATATACATAAATATATGCACATTACATGCATATATGCTCTTCTCTTATCCTACCTGATACTCTCAGCCGGGCTCGAACCACAAACAGTATACACTATAGACACATATATATATACATAAATAACGCATACATACATACACATATACGCACACATACATACACATATACTGCACATACATAGATACATATATACACATATACATAAACAAACTCAAGCAAATACATACATAATTATATTCTAATACACACACGCACACACACTTATGCATATATTATTAAAGGTGGGCGCGTATATATGGTGTGACAGGCCGTTATTACACATTATTAATAATATTAACAATGGTTGGGATAGTACTATTTTTATATCTGTCAGTTCTTGCTCTTATTGGTTGGAGTGTGTTGAAATGACGAGCTGCACGTGTAGGTCTAGGGGCGTCTGGTGGAAGTAAGTTTCTGTGTCGTGGGTGAACAAGCAGCTTAGATGCAAACTGTTTGAGTGTGTTGTAGTGGTGGGTTGAGAGTGCAGGTATGCTAAGGGTGGTGAGAGCTTCCTCGTACCCTGGATATGTGCCACCCAGGATGATCCTGCATGCCCTCCTCTGAACTCTCTCCAGTTGACGTTGTTGTGTTAGGGTTAGAGAGGAGGACCAGGCGGGAGAGGCGTAGGTGAGCTTAGGGAGTATGAAGGTGTTATATATACTCTTCAGCTCATTCTCCGGCGCCCCCAGGGATCTCAACCGCCTTAGCATAAACAACTTGTAAGTGGCGGTCCTGACTGTGGTAGTTACATGTTTCTTCCAGTTCAGTTTGTTGTCCACAGTGATTCCGAGGAGTTTGGTGGACTCAACAAGCTGAAGGGGATGAGGACCAATTGTGACAGTGGGTGGAGGAAGGTCGGTAACGGAAGTGTTGATGTGCATGACCACTGTCTTGTCATGATTGATAGTCACATGATTGTCTGTGGTCCAGGCTTGAAGACGGTCGAGGATGTCTTGTAGGGGTCATAGTTAGGGGAGGTGTTATCGACAGTAATGCCGACTGTCGAGTCGTCCACGTACTTCCAGTGGAATGGGGTGTCCTTTAGGGCATCATTAATCAAGATGAGGAACAATAGAGGCCCCATCTTTGTGCCCTGTGGGACTCCACATGTGATGTCTAGGAAGGTGGAGATGAAGCCTTGGTATCGCACTGCATGGCGTCTGTCACTAAGGAAGTCGGTCAACCACGCAACCAGGGTAGGATGTAGCCCCAACTTTATGGCTTTGTTGATGATGATGGTGTGGTCAACAAGGTCAAATGCTTTCCTGAAGTCAATAAAGGCAAGGGCGAGGGAAGTCTTTCTCTTCTCAAGATTTGTGTAAATATAATCTAGGAAGCTAATAAGACAGTGAGTGGTGGAGGAGGTTTTTACATTGCCAAACTGGTGGGGATCTATCAAGTGACGGATTTGTGAGTAAGCCCAGGTGAATACAAAGTCCTCACAGATTAGACTAGGGATGGGCGTAATGGCAATTGGTCTGAGTTCATTAAGAGAATGTGGGGAGGGGGTTTTGGGGATTGGAGTGACGTATGAAGTTTTCCAGTCTGCAGGGCATTTACTTTGCCTTAAGGAGGCATTAATTATCGAGCAAAGGGGGGTGGCAAATTCCACCGAAAATTCTTTGTATATTTTCATGGGTAGGTCTACTGGGGTTGTTGATCTTTTTTATATGAAACTGGAAAGCTTTTTGGCCACTTCAAATTCTTGAACAGTTACTGGGGGGGAAGGGGATGGGAGGAAGGCAGGGAGGTTGGTGCGGTCTAGTTTGGGGAGGGTTTGGCAGATGGTAGAGAAGTGATTATTTATCAGTTCAGGTGCATCTACACGAGGGACATGGGAAACACAGGGGATCGAAGGAGTCCCACTACTTAAGCCACAAAGATTCTTAATTTTAGAGTACCACTGACTGATATTGGTTTGTTTTAAATGATGAATCTTTGTAGGGTAGTAGGACTTCTTCGCCCAACGGATTTCCCTTATCACAATGTTGCGTAGGTCCTTGTAGCGATTGTTGTCCGTGTAGAAGGCCTTGTTCCGATTCTGCATCAGTCTCTTGATACGAGGAGTAATCCATGGGACGTCAGAGGGGTGCATTTTGGTCCTCTTGGTGGGGAAGAAGTGGTGGTAGGCTTCGGTGGTGGTAGATACAAAGTTGTCCCATTTGGCATTAACATCTTCTTCAGTGAGAACCTCCGTCCACGGGTAATGAACCAACCACTGCCCGAACCCCCGCATTGCAGAGTCTGGCGTTGGTCGGTAGGTCCGGATGACGGGGGTCTGTTGATGGGAGGTGGTAGGGGCAGGTGACCAGAACACAGAGAGATGAGTGCTGCGTCCCACAGGAGGTAAAGGTTCAGGTGGGAGGTACTGCTCATCCATGTCTGTCAAAATAAGGTCAAGAGTGTTGTGGTTGTGGGTGGGGAAGTCAACAATTTGTGAAAGATGCAGCTGTTCTTGAATCTCACAGGTGTCTAGTTCATTGAAATCCTCACAAACCAACAACTTGGATGATGGAAATTGGAGTTTGAGATCATCACATGTATCGATGATGTGGTTGATTAGTGCGGGGCCGGTGGGTGAGCGTGGTGGGTGGTAGATCACACAGTAGATAATGGAGGCAGTGTGACGAGGGTGGGAGGGGGGATTAACTCTCACCCAGAGTGCTTCGATTTCCTCCGGAACCTCAATATCCAGGCGAGATGCACACAGCTGTTTCCGGGCGAAAATAGCTACTCCTCCCCCCCTCCTCTCTGTCCGAAGTTGGTGAAAGAGGTCATAGTCTTGTATCACGCATATTTCTGGGGTGATTTGCCATGCTTCAGTAACTGCTACAATATCAGCACTAATTTGTTTAACTGTCACAATAAGTTCGTCGAGTTTATTACACAAGGAGGTGACATTGGACAGTAGCAGCGATGGGAGGTTATACCCAATACGGGGAACCTCAAAATGTGCGTATGGTTTCTCTACTGTCACTTTTTTAGGTACTTTTTTGTGTGTTTTTATGATAGGAATTCGCTCGGGGACATTCCTACCTCCTCTCCGGCCACGATTGTGAAAAATGTTCAATTCCGTATCTGCGCGTGGGCCCGCCCCTATCGTGGGCCTCTTCCTCCTCGCGCTGCTGCTGCTGGGTCTTCGGAGCGTCTGGTTGCAGCCACCTCGATGTTTCGTCGTCACCTCATGGTCAGCCTCATTAGGGGTCTCCAATGTAGGCTAAGGGTTATTTATTATCTATAAATTAAGCTCTATATATGTTTAAGCCTAATATTTTCCCCTATAGGTGTTTTTGCATGTGTGCTTTACATGCTTGAGGGGTTTGGGAGACGTCCTGTTTATTTGTTTGTTTTTTGGGGGGTGTTTGACTTTCCCATATAAGTCCTCACCTCTGAAAATGATGATTTGTTTTTCCGGCGGCTTTCTCAGCAGAGCCGGCGTTTTCTCGTCTCAGACGATAAGAAACCAACCAAAAAATGTCCCGGCGTGGTGTGCTGAACCACGAACCTTCCGGCGGAATATGCTAAATTCTTAAGGGAGTCAACTCGGCCATCCACGTAGACTCGCCCAGACCGATAGCCTCACGCAGTAACTTCTCTCGCCTGGCGTAACAGTCAAGTGAGTTTAACCATGACTCAAGTCATGAAGCGAGTTAACTATCTATCTAGTGCAAATAGTCAATGGTAGTAAAACGCTTAAGGTCTATTGGGCCAGTGACGCTTTGTCACAGGTAAGCAGTTCATATGATAAAAGAAAGACCCGGGGTCTTTCTACCGGGTCCAGCGGAAGGTTAGAGTAGCAGTGGCTATAACTAATTTTCCGGCAGACTTGAGGTAGGATGTGGTAACACCTCTCAGGTTATCCTTATGAGCATTGATTCCTGGAAATTTTCCATTTCCAGAATCTCAACACTTCACTAGTTGCGGTTCCGGCAGCAGAGGAGTTGCCAATTACGGCAGGGGGGGGGGGGTCCCTAGCTCCATCATGCCGAGAAATTTATGAACAAATTGCAGATGTAAGTAACTCACAAGATACCGTATTTTTTGGCGACTTTAATTTACCTGTGACCAAGTGGGGCGATACTCTTACTTCACACTCCGAACATGACTTGTATACGAACTTGCAAGAGAGTTCGCTTTATCAATTTGTTCGAACACCGACCCGTGGTAATAACGTTCTTGACATTGTACTTGCAACAAAAGAAGAATTAATAGAGAATTTGAATGTTGGTGATGAATTCAGTAACAGTGACCATCGTACGATAACTTTCACTTTAAACTTTACTAGTAACGAACCAAATAGTAGCATCGAAAAAGTCCCTAATTTCAAGAAAGCAAACTTTCATAAACTTAGAGCTATGTTTAAAGAAACTGACTGGAGCTTTTTAATTAACAATAACGACATAAATACATCTTGGAAGTTATTCGAAACCACTTACCTAAAAGCAGTGCAAGACTGCATACCATCGAAAATACGGCGTCCAGGCCATAATAATAAGCCCAAATGGTGGAATAAAGATATTTCAAACTGCCTGCTTGCTAAAAAATTTGCTAATGATAGATTAAAATCCTCACAAAATGACGAAGAACGGGTGAAATTTGTAGACCTACGACGCAAAGCCAAAAAGTTAATTAAGCAAAGTAAAAAGACCCTAGAGTTACATATTGCGAATCAAAGTAAAACAAACCCGAAAGAATTCTATAGTTATATCAGAAAGAAAAAAGTAGTTACTTCAACTGTTGGACCGTTAGTCGATGAAAATGGAGAATACACCAAAGACGAAGTACAAATGAGTAATGCCCTCAATACCTTCTTTGCATCAGTTTTTACAACAGAAGACCTCAGTGATATCCCTACACCATCGCCGATTCAGATTGAGAATTGAGATGTTCTAAGCAATATCACTGTTACAGAGAGAGAAATATTGAATTGTTTAGATAAACTCAAGGTAAATAAAACGCCTGGACCTGATACAATCTCGCCTAGAGTTCTAAAGGAAGCTAAGGATGAGCTCTCCAAACCACTGACATTACTATTCAATAAATCCTTGCAGTCTGGAACTATGCCTGATCAGTGGAAGATAGCCAACGTAACACCGATATTCAAAAAAGGCAGCAAATCCCTACCCAGTAACTATCGTCCAATTAGCTTAACCTCAGTTGTATGTAAAATGCTAGAAACGGTCATAAGAGACAGACTCGTAAATCACTTAGAGGAAAATAACATACTTAAAGATACTTAACACGGCTTTCGTAAAAAACGTTCCTGTTTAACAAACCTCTTAGACTTCTTCCATGATATCCTCAACCTCTACGATAAGAGTAAAGCTGTAGATATTATATACCTTGATTTTCAAAAGGCCTTTGACAAAGTTCCCCACAAACGTTTACTGCTAAAACTAAAAGCGCATGGAATACAAGACGGTGTGTTGAAATGGATAGAAAATTGGCTCAGCGACAGAAAGCAAAGAGTAGTCATAAACGGTAAGGCATCTAAATGGACCAATGTAAGTAGCGGGGTACACCAGGGATTGGTACTAGGACCAATTCTCTTTCTAATTTACATCAACGACATAGATGAGGGTCTCACCTGTACAATCTCAAAATTTGCTGACGTTACAAAAATTGCAAATAGCGTACTCTCAAAAGATCAAGTTGACGATATGCAACACAATCTAGATAAATTGTCACATTGGGCCCAAATTTGGCAAATGAGTTTCAATGCGGATAAATGTAAAGTACTACATATCGGATACCTAAATGAGAAAGAAAACTAATCGATGAATGGCACTCAGCTTAAGAATGTAAACAGAGAAACCGATCTGGGAGTAACAATATCGAGTAACCTAAAACCGAGTCAACAATGTTCAGAAGTTGTTAAGAAGGCAAACCAAATAATTGGCTTTATAGGCAGATCATTTGAGCATAAATCCAAAGACGTAATCCTAACCCCTTACAATTCCTTAGTCCGCCCTCTTCTGGAATACTGCGTTCAATGCTGGTGCCCTTATTACCAAAAAGACATAAACAAGCTAGAACGAGTTCAACGTAGAGTTACCAAAATGATACCTAGCCTAAAGAACAAACCATATGAAGAGCGTCTTAGAGAATTAAATCTATTTCCTTTAACCCAGCGCAGATTAAGAGGTGACTTAATTCAAGTGTTCAAAATCATAAAAGGCATCGACAATATGAACTGTAGTAAGTACTTCACTATCGACCAATCTAATTTCACGCGGGGAAACGGTTGCAAAATTATTGGTAAATCTTTTAACTCACACGAATCTAAGAATTTCTTCTTCAATCGAGTTGTCAACTTGTGGAATGGGCTTCCCCGAGACGTTATAGACTGCAGCACCGTTGATTCATTTAAATTCCGCCTAGACAAATATCTCGCATCAAACCCGCGACTGACTGCGTTTGTAAATGAATAACTTTATTTTATCCTCCCCTCAGTTACTAACCCATATGTCCCCTACTAACTTCCTAGTCCTGCCACGTTAGGGGCAGGGCAGTAGTTCCCTTTCCAATGTTCCCTTACCCACTCTAAACCACTGTTTGGACACTTGATCCTCAGTGTTTTGGAGGACAAGCAGCCTAGAAGAGTCACTAGATATGTTGTTGCTTGATTTCCTTTGTACTCCTTTATGCCTCGCTTTGACCTATGCGCTACGCCTACCTGCTCTCTATTACCAGTTTTTGCTCACAATTTATGTATATAATGTGTAAAGTGTCTTGATCGCTCAAGGGGACTATGGGTATCGAAACGGTGTTCCGTGTGTTCTGAGTTAAGAGCGGCGGTGTTCGATAAGAGATTTTTCATGCTTAGCAGCCTTGAAGGAGATTAAATAAATGTTTAACGTTTATGCGAAAGACACTGCTCATAAACCGCTCCATTGCGATGATGAGGAGCTCTGGGAGCACCTAGTCATTAAATCCCCGCTAGATAAGTCAACTCCGGCCAAGTCAACCAAACCTAAAACTAAATTGAAAGTATTTTCCAAGCAGATAGTAAACTAGTAGTGAAAGTGACAGTGCCGACCCCCCCCCCTTGTCGTCAAGGTCGACATAACGCCGGAAGGAGGGCTTTGCTTCTTCAACCCAGTCCACTTCAAGTCATATAAGTGCCTGTACGGTCAACACGCAACCGCGTCCCCAGCCCTTGCCGGGATCGCGGACACCTCCCTCCACCCCTACCTCTCTAACGTCTAACGTTAGAGATAGGGGCGGAGGGGATGGAGTCTAGTCCCAGGGATGAACAATCTTTGAGTGAGCCACAAGAGTTTACATTCGCCATTCCTAAGTTTAGTTATGTGCCACGTAAAGGTCCCCCGGTTATATATAACAGAGTGTTAGTGGATCAGTATAGGGGTTCTCCTTCTTGCTCACATCAGATTTTTGATAGTTCTCAAGTGATACAGGACTGCTAGCTATCCGCCGCACAAAGCCGGGGGATCTGGAAACAATCAGAACCCTCACAGGTTAATCTTAATACTCAGGGCATGAATAGGGAAAGTGGACATGTAGAAACAATACCCTCGTCAGTCCCTTATCTGGTGTGGCCAACGGCGGCCCAAGTGACTGTTCACCGGCCACCAACACCAGAAGTGATAGAACTACCAGCGGAGCCGGAAGACATAGAACTGTCCTCAGCTCAACCAGTTAACCTATAAACGGCGAGCAGGGCGTATTGAATTCGATGCCCATGGGCGAGCATATAGGCTCCATTCAGGCCTATAATCGTCATTTTACGATAAATATCGTTATTACTTATTCATATGAGCCTATTTTACCTTCACTATGAAGATAGTAACCTGTAACAACAATAAAACGTAAAAATATAATTTTTCTGGTCAAAATCGCGAATATACATGGACCAGCCCATTCTTGAATTATGGACCAAATTGAGGCAACCCCTCCCTCCATGAGGCCTCAAGCCACACTGAGCCTACTCATACACACTCTCGGTTATGTAACACACCCGCTAGGCACGTAAGCACATCCTCCACACAGTTTGCTAATGTTAGCCCAAAAATATACCAACGAATTAGGGAATAACAGGGAAGATAGGTGATAATTGAAGTGGGGAGGGGAAAGGGAGGAAGGAGGGTATGTGGAGGAGTGATATGAGGTACAGGGAAAAAAAAAAAAAAAAAATGTTTAGTGCTACTGGGGCCGTTTAAATGTTTTGTTCAGGCCTCCCTCTTAAGGGGAGATTTCCACTTGAGGGATTTTTTTCTTGACCCCTTTCTCCCTCATGGTTAGCCCCATTGCTTTTGAGATTTTCAGACGTTTGCCCCATTATTTTGACGATTTTAAGAACTTTCAACCCATTTCGGTCAACTTTTAGACCTTTCGTGCCATTTAGGTGTCGATTTTATCCTGGCGAGCGATAGCGAGCCTGTAATTTAAGAGGAACCGGCTTTCAGCCGGGACATTTTTCTACCGAAAAATGTACAAATTAAACTTGAAAAGGGGTCAATGGGGCGTATTTTAAAGCTTGATGGAGGTCTAGGGAATAATCTGAATACCTCCCCTTAAGAGCTTTGCCGCCCTTCGCCCAGTAAAACTTCTTATGAGCTTTCTCGCCGTTGCCGGGTTAATAATGAAGTAGAGTCAGAAGGTGGGTCTCAGTCCTCTCGAGGATCCCACAGTAAGTGTGTTATCACTGAGGAACTAAATGATATTCTCCACAGAGTGATGCAGCAGTATCAGCTACCTCCTTCTCAAGCTCCTTGACAACAGCCGACTAAGCACCTCTCAATCCCCTCCCTTCAGATCCTCCACTTTCTTAACTTTAGGATCAAGTGACCTAAAATTAATGGGAGTAACTGGTACTGTGGTGCTTCGTACTTATAATTCGTTGTATAGCTAGGTCATCCTTCGTATAATGTAAATCGGAAAATATAATTGAATTTTTCATGTTTTTCATTTATTTGTCCTAGTTTTTACAATTTCTTCTCTCCTAAACTTTTGTGGGTGAAAGATCGTTTCATAACCCAATCGAGGGGCCGAATACGGTCTCGTATGTGGTAGCGCTGGCACAGGTGCACCAACACAGGCAACACGGCGCAGCAAGCACACAGAATACGGCGGCGGTGGCTGTGCTCCGACGACGTACACACTCTTTCTCTCGCTGTCACGCTTCGTATAATACATCGTATAGCTAGGTCATGCTTTGTTTAATGCGTCGTATACTGTCCTCGGTCATTCTTTGTATAATGTGTCGTACCCCAGTCAGGCGACTCACCAAAAATATCTTCTCTCCTAAATTTTTGTGGGTGATAGATCGTTTCATTTCCCAACCGAGGGGCCGAATACGGTCTCGTATGTGGTAGCGCTGGCACAGGTGCACCAACACAGGCAACACGGCGCAGCAAGCACACAGAATATGGTACCCCAGTCAGACGACTCACCAAAAATATCTTCTCTCCTAAATTTTTGTGGGTGAAAGATGTCGTGGAAAAATAATTGACAACTCGATTTCTTTAACAGGACAGTGTGAGCGCGCTCATTAATACTGATTATGGGCAAGACGTTAGCTAAAAAATCTTTGACTCAGAGAGAGAGAGAGAGAGAGAGAGAGAGAGAGACACAGTGTGTGAGAGATAGAGAGAGTTACACACTCTCCGTCTCTCTGTCACGCTTCGTATAATGCGTCATATAGCTAGGTCATGCTTCGTTTAATGCGTCGTATACTGTCCAAGGTCATTCTTCGTATAATGTGTCGTACCCCAGTCAGACGACTCACCAAAAATAATCCCACAAAAATCTCTCTGGGGGGAGCAGCCCAGCCAGGTAGTCTCTCCTAAAAAAAATCTCTCCTAAATTTTTGTGGGTGAAAGATGTCGTGGCGAAATAATTGACAACTCGATTTCTTTAACAGGACAGTGTGAGCGCGCTCATTGCTGCTGATTATGGGCAAGACGTTAGCTAAAAAATCATTGACGCAGAGAGAGAGAGAGAGAGACAGACACATCTTCTTTTTTCTCCTAAAATTTTGTGGGTGAAAGATGTCATGGACAAATAATTGACAACTCAATTTCTTTAAATTTTTCACACACACAAATTTAGACCCTCCCGAAGAAAAAAGGTTCACTGCCAACTAAAGTCGTATAGCAGAATTTATTTTTGGTGAGTCGTCTGACTGGGGTGGTCGTAGCTCTCGGATCGAAGTATTTCCGATCGCTCCCAATTCCACCAACTCACGTTGGACAGCAGAAGATCGCCTACAGATATGTGTGTTAAAATCACAACAAGGACCCGTACAGCGGCGACGCCGCAGCAGCCCGGCCAGGTAGTCTCTCTCTAGGTCAGTATTATTCACTATTTTTTTCAAGAGAGCCAATAGTTCAGGACATATTCAGAGTGAGAGCCGCATAAGCCAGAAGGCAAATAAGCCAAAAAGTATAAGCAGAACAAAATATATATAGGAACTAAATTACTTATTTTTGTGGGTTTCCATAGCCACAGATTTATAGAACAAAACTAGTAGCAATTATTATATTAAAATTCTTGACTATACTAATATAAATTTTAAAAATGCATACTTTCATTTAATGTTGTGATGGCCGGAAATGAGCCAGCTTTCTCCATTCTGTAGGCGCTGTAGGCTACATGTAATTTGTCACATCAGGATATCCTGATGTGCACTAGTGACTATTTCTCTGGAAAACACAGTGTTTGAATATGTAAGAATACGAGTTTAGGTCCATACTATTCAATCATACACCGAAACAGTCTTTTTCTCATAAAATAACACTAATTTACGACGCAACATATCCCACTTTTCTGATGTGGTGTTAATAAAATGAGTTAATGGACAAGACTGCCTGAGTATGGGCCGCCGAGTGCCGGACTTGCGTAACCCACACGTACAGTTCCTGTACAGAAGGCTCGTTCTTCTCTCTCTCTCTTATCATTCCTGTATAATGGGTGCTCTCTCTTTTCTCCTTTTCTCTCTGTGTTGAATAATTATGAAAAATAAAGAATTGCCATTGCCACTAGGCCTATTGCCACTAGCAATTTGATTAAGTGATACGTCTGATACGGCATAATGATGCAATTTATATCTTATACTTTGGACTTTTCTCTGATTACTGATGAATTTTGTCTCTCTCTCTCTCTCTCTCTCTCTCTCTTGGGAGCCGCCACCCAGGTTATTGCGAGCCACCACTGGCTCGCGAGCCGCGCAATGAAGACCACTGCTCTAGGTGGAGCAGCCCGGCCAGGTAGTCTCTCTCTGGGTATCTTTGACAACAGCCGACTAAGCACCTCCCAATCCCCTCCCATGAGATCCTCCACTTTCTTAACTTTAGGATCAAGTGACCTAAAATTAATGGGAGTAACTGGTACTGTGGTGCTTCCTACTTATAATTCGTCGTATAGCTAGGTCATGCTTCGTATAATGTAAATCGGAAAAAAAATTGAATTTTTAATGTTTTTCTTTTATTTGTCCTAGTTTTTACAATTTCTTCTCTCCTAAACTTTTGTGGGTGAAAGATCGTTTCATAACCCAATCGAGGGGCCGAATACGGTCTCGAATATGGTAGTGCTGGCACAGGTGCACCAACACAGGCAACACGGCGCAGCAAGCACACAGAATACGGCGGCGGTGGCTGTGCTCCGATGACCTACACACTCTCTCTCTCGCTGTCACGCTTCGTATAATGCGTCGTATAGCTAGGTCATGCTTCGTTTAATGCGTCGTATACTGTCCTAGGTCATGCTTCGTATAATGTGTCGTACCCCAGTCAGACGACTCACCAAACATTTCTTCTCTCCTAAATTTTTGTGGGTGAAAGATCGTTTCATAACCCAATCGAGGGGCCGAATACGGTGTCGTATGTGGTAGCGCTGGCACAGGTCCACCAACACAGGCAACACGGCGCAGCAAGCACACAGAATACGGTACCCCAGTCAGACGACTCACCAAAAATATCTTCTCTCCTAAATTTTTGTGGGTGAAAGATGTCGTGGAAAAATAATTGACAACTCGATTTCTTTAACAGAACAGCGTGAGCGCGCTCATTGCTGCTGATTATGGGCAATACGTTAGCTAAAAAATCTTTGACTCAGAGAGAGAGAGAGAGACAGACAGACACAGTGTGTGAGAGAGAGAGAGAGTTACACACTCTCCCTCTCGCTGTCACGCTTCGTATAATGCGTCGTATAGCTAGGTCATGCTTCGTTTAATGCGTCATATACTGTCCTAGGGCATGCTTCGTATAATGTGTCGTACCCGTAGTCAGACGACTCACCAAAAATAATCCCACAAAAATCTCTCTGGGTGGAGGAGCCCAGCCAGGTAGTCTCTCCTAAAAAATAAATTCTCCTAATTTTTTTCTCTCCTAAATTTTTGTGGGTGAAAGATGTCGTGGCGAAATAATTGACAACTCGATTTCTTTAACAGGACAGCGTGAGCGCGTTCATTGCTGCTGATTATGGGCAAGACATTAGCTAAAAAATTATTGACTCAGAGAGAGAGAGAGAGAGAGAGACAGACACATCTTCTTTTCTCTCCTAAATTTTTGTGGGTGAAAGATGTCGTGGAAAAATAATTGACAACTCGATTTCTTTAACAGGACAGCGTGAGCGCGCTCATTGCTGCTGATTATGGGCAAGACGTTAGATAAAAAATCTTTGACTCAAAGAGAGGAAGAGAGAGACAGACACATCTTCTTTTCTCTCCTAAATTTTTGTGGGTGAAAGATGTGGAAAAATAATTGACAACTCGATTTGTTTAAATTTTTCACACACAAATTTAGACCCTCCCGAAGAGAAATGGTTCACCGCCAACTCAAGTCGTATAGCAGAATTTATTTTTGGTGAGTCGTCTGACTGGGGTGGTCGTAGCTCTCGGATCGAAGTATTACCGATCGCTCCCAATTCCACCAACTCACGTTGGACAGCAGAAGATCGCCTAAAGATTTGTGTGTTAAAATCACGACAGGGACCCGTACAGCGGCGACGCCGCAGCAGCATGGCCAGGTAGTCTCTGTCTAGGTGGAGTAGCCCGGCCAGGTAGTCGCCTCTCTGGGTATCTTTGACAACAGCCGACTAAGCACCTCTCAATCCCCTCCCATCAGATCCTCCACTTTCTTAACTTTAGGATCAAGTGACCTAAAATTTATGGGAGTATCTGGTACTGTGGTGCTTCGTACTTATAATTCGTCGTATAGCTAGGTCATGCTTCGTATAATGTAAATCGGAAAATAAAATTGAATGTTTCATGTTTTTCATTTATTTGTCTTAGTTTTTAAAATTTCTTCTCTCCTAAATTTTTGTGGGAGAAAGATCGTTTCATAACGCAATCGAGGGGCCGAATACGATCTCGTATGTCGTGGCGCTGGCACAGGTGCACCAACACAGGCAACACGGCGCAGCAAGCACATAGAACACGGCGGCGGTGGCTGTGCTCCGACGACGTACATACTCTCTCTCTCTCTGTCACGCTTCGTATACTGCGTCATATAGCTAGGTCCTGCTTCGTTTAATGCGTCGTATGCTGTCCTAGGTCATGCTTCGTATAATGTGTCGTACCCCAGTCAGGCGATTCACCAAAAATATCTTCTCTCCTAAATTTTTGTGGGTGAAAGGTCGTTTTATAACCCAACCGAGGGGCCGAATACGGTCCCGTATGTGGTAGCGCTGGCACAGGTGCACCAAGACAGGCAACACGGCGCAGCAAGCACACAGAATACGGTACCCCAGTCAGACGACTCACCAAAATTATCTTCTCTTCTTAATTTTTGTGGGTGAAAGATGTCGTTTAAAAATAATTGACAACTCGATTTCTTTAACAGGACAGCGTGAGCGCGCTCATAGCTGCTGATTATGGGCAAGACGTTAGCTAAAAAATCTTTGACTCAGAGAGAGAGAGAGAGACAGACACAGTGTGTGAGAGAGAGAGAGTTACACACTCTCCCTCACGCTGTCCCGCTTCGTATAATGCGTCGTATAGCTAGGTCATGCTTCGTTTAATGCGTCGTATACTGTCCTAGGGCATGCTTCGTATAATGTGTCGTACCCCCAGTCAGACGACTCACCAAAAATAATCCCACAAAAATCTCTCTGGGTGGAGCAGCCCGGCCAGGTAGTCTCTCCTAAACATTTTCTCTCCTAAATTTGTTCTCTCCTAAATTTTTGTGGGTGAAAGATGTCGTGGCAAAATAATTGACAACTTGATTTCATTAACAGGACAGCGTGAGCGTGCTCATTGCTGCTGATTATGGGCAAGACGTTAGCTAAAAAATCTTTGACTCAGAGAGAGAGAGAGGGAGAGACAGACACATCTTCTTTTCTCTCCTAAATTTTTGTGGGGATAAGATGTCGTGGACAAATAATTGACAACTCGATTTCCTTAAATTTTTCACACACAAATTTAGACCCTCCCGAAGAAAAAAAGGTTCACTGCCAACTTAAGTCGTATAGCAGAATTTATTTTTGGTGAGTCGTCTGACGGGGGTGGTCGTAGCTCTCGGATCGAAGTATTTCCGATCGCTCCCAATTCCACCAACTCACGTTGGACAGCAGAAGATCGCCTAAAGATTTGTGTGTTAAAATCACGAGAGGGACCCGTACAGCGGCGACGCCGCAGCAGCCCGGCCAGGTAGTCTCTCTCTAGGTGGAGCAGCCCGGCCAGGTAGTCGCCTCTCTGGGTGGAGCAGCCCGGCCAGGTTGTCTGTCTCTGGGTATCTTTGACAACAGCCGACTAAGCACCTCTCAATCCCTTCCCATCAGATCCTCCACTTTCTTAACTTTAGGATCAAGTTACCTAAAATTAATGGGAGTAACTGGTACTGTTGTGCTTCGTACTTATAATTCGTCGTATAGCTAGGTCATACTTCGTATAATGTAAATCGTAAAATAAAATGGAATTTTTCATGTTTTTCTTTTATTTGTCCTAGTTTTTACAATTTCTTCTCTCCTAAATTTTCGTGGGTAAAAGATCGTTTCATAACCCAATCGAGGGGCCGAATACGGTCTCATAAGTGGTAGCGCTGGCACAGGTGCACCAACACAGGCAACACGGCGCAGCAAGCACACAGAATACGGCCGCGGTGGCTATGCTCCGACGACGTACACACTCTTTCTCTCGCTGTCACGCCTCGTATAATGCGTCGTATAGCTAGGTCATGCTTCGTTTAATGCGTCGTATACTGTCCTAGGTCATGCTTCGTATAATGTGTCGTACCCCAGTCAGACGACTCACCAAAAATAATACCACAAAAATCTCTCTGGGTGGAGCAGCCCAGCCAGGTAGTCTCTCCTAAAAAAATTATCTCCTAAATATTTTCTCTCCTAAATTTTTTCTCTCCTAAATTTTTGTTGGTGAAAGATGTCGTGGCGAAATAATTGACAACTCGATTTCTTTAACAGGACAGTGTGAGCGCGCTCATTGCTGCTGATTATGGGCAAGACTTTAGCTAAAAAATCATTGACTCAGAGAGAGAGAGAGAGAGACAGACACATCTTCTTTTCTCTCCTAAATTTTTGTGGGTGAAAGATGTCGTGGACAAATAATTGACAACTCAATTTCTTTAAATTTTTCACACACACAAATTTAGACCCTCCCGAAGAAAAAAGCTTCACTGCCAACTCAAGTTGTATAGCAGAATTTATTTTTGGTGAGTCGTCTGACTGGGGTGGTCGTAGCTCTCGGATCGAAGTATTTCCGATCGCTCCCAATTCCACCAACTCACGTTGGACAGCAGAAGATCGCCTAAAGATATGTGTGTTAAAATCACAACAGGGACCCGTACAGCGGCGACGCCGCAGCAGCCCGGCCAGGTAGTCTCTCTCTAGGTCAGTATTATTCACTATTTTTTTCAAGAGAGCCAATAGTTCAGGACATATTCAGAGTGAGAGCCGCATAAGCCATAAGGCAAATAAGCCAAAAAGTATAAGCAGAACAAAATATATATAGGAACTAAATTACATATTTTTGTGTGTTTCCATAGCCACAGATTTATAGAACAAAACTAGTAACAATTATTATATTAAAATTCTTGACTATACTAATATTAATTTTAAAAATCCATACTTTCATTTAATGTTGTGATGGCCGGAAATGAGCCAGCTTTCTCCATGCTGTAGGCGCTGTAGGCTATTTGCAATTTGTCACATCAGGATATCCTGATGTGCACTAGTGACTATTTCTCTGGAAAACACAGTGTTTGAATATGTAAGAATACGAGTTTAGGTCCATACTATTCAAGCATACACCGAAACAGTCTTTTTCTCATAAAATAACACTAATTTACGAAGCAACATAACCCACTTTTCTGATGTGGTGTTAATAAAATGAGTTAATGGACAAGACTGCCTGAGTATGGGCCGCCGAGTGCCGGACTTGCGTAACCCACACGTACAGTTCCTGTACAGAAGGCTCGTTCTTCTCTCTCTCTCTTATCATTCCTGTATAATGGGTGCTCTCTCTTTTCTCCTTTTCTCTCTGTGTTGAATAATTATGAAAAATAAAGAATTGCCATTGCCACTAGGCCTATTCCCACTAGCAATTTGATTAAGTGATACGTCTGATACGGCAAAATGATGCAATTTATATCTAATACTTTGGACTTTTCTCTGATTACTGATAAATATTGTCTCTCTCTCTCTCTCTCTCTCTTGTGACCCGCCACCCAGGTTATTGCGAGCCGCGCAATGAAGACCACTGCTCTAGGTGGAGCAGCCCGGCCAGGTAGTCGCCTCTCTGGGTGGAGCAGCCCGGCCAGGTAGTCTCTCTCTGGGTATCTTTGACAACAGCCGACTAAGCACCTCTCAATCCCCTCCCATCAGATCCTCCACTTTCTTAACTTTAGGATCAAGTGACCTAAAATTAATGAGAGTAACTGGTACTGTGGTGCTTCGTACTTATAATTTGTCGTATAGCTAGGTCATGCTTCGTATAATGTAAATCGGAAAATATAATGGAATTTTTCATGTTTTTCTTTTATTTGTCCTAGTTTTTACAATTTCTTCTCTCCTAAATTTTTGTGGGTGAAAGATCGTTTCATAACACAATCGAGGGGCCGAATACGGTCTCGTATGTGGTAGCTCTGGCACAGGTGCACCAACACAGGCAACACGGCGCAGCAAGCACACAGAATACGGTACCCCAGTCAGACGACTCACCAAAAATATCTTCTCTCCTAATTTTTGTGGGTGAAAGATGTCGTGGAAAAATTATTGACAACTCGATTTCTTTAACAGGACAGAGTGAGCGCGCTCATTGCTGCTGATTATGGGCAAGACGTTAGCTAAAAAATCTTTGACTCAGAGAGAGAGAGAGAGAGAGACAGACACAGTGTGTGAGAGAGAGAGAGAGATACACACTCTCCCTCTCGTTGTCACGCTTCGTATAATGCGTCGTATAGCTAGGTCATGCTTCGTTTAATGCGTCGTATACTGTCCTAGGGCATGCTTCGTATAATGTGTCGTACCCCCAGTCAGACGACTCACCAAAAATAATCCCACAAAAATCTCGTGGAGCAGCCCGGCCATGTAGTCTCTCCTAAAAAAAATCTCTCCTAAATTTGTTCTTCTCTCCTAAATTTTTGTGGGTGAAAGATGTCATGGCAAAATAATTGACAACTCGATTTCTTTAACAGGACAGCGTGAGCGCGCTCATTGCTGCTGATTATGGGCAAGACGTTAGCTAAAAAAACTTTGACTCAGAGAGATAGTGAAGCAGATAACTGCAAATTTCAGGAGAATCGTTCATTTCCGGAAACAAGCACCAAATTTGGCACACATACTCCTTGGGGATTGCTCTTTTGATAAAACCCATTAGCCACCTAAAAATTCAAGATGACGGCCTTTTTTCAAGATGGCCACCATTGAATATACAGAAACATTGCATTTTGCAATAAAATCGCAAAGACTTGTCCTATTTGAATGATCTTGGTGTCAAATCATACATTTTTCACTATGTAGAATCCGAATTTGGAACCATGGACTTACTCACTAGCTTCCTTGTACCATAATATTAGTCCCGGAATCATAATTAGGGTAAAAAGTGCCCATATCATAGGCACCATCAGTCCGATATATTATTGGATATACATGTAGGCAGTAGGCCTATAAGTTTTGTCACTTATTGTCTTGCTGCCTGGATGAGTATACTACAACGCTTCTAAACCTCGCATCTGCAGCTGCACAGTGCCGTGCAGGTCAGACCAAAGCAGTAGCATTTGCATCGACCGCAGCATTCCGACTTGCATCCACACTTGGTCAGCTGCTGGCAACTCTCTGCAATGGGTGGGAGCTCTGTCCAAACGATCTGCCACAGATCTCCTTTCTTGGTCCAGCCCCAGTTGGCAAGAGTCTGCGTTTCTGGTTGACGTACTGTTGACTGACTCCAGGTGCAGCCCGCCTGGTAGGCAGCACGCTTCACATGCTGCTTCAGTGCTGCTCGGGTTGGAGGAATGGCTTCGTACGGCCTCTGCTTCCGAGCAAACATGTCCAACCTCGCATCATCGACACCTTCAGCTGTGCTGGATCTGTCGTACATCATGACCACGAACTTCTCCAAGGTCTCCAGGTCTTCATCATCAACTACCGGTGGGTACTGGCTGAGTTTGCTGAAGACACCGGAAGCCTCATCACAAATATCCCAGGTTTGCCAAGCAGACTTCTTCCCTTTGCCACGGAATGCTGAAACGACATCGCAGCCAGTGAAGGCATGGAAGAAGAGCATCCCTCTGCTCTTTTCTGCAAGAGTGCAACACAAGTCATGTACAGGAACCCACCTCAGGTTCTGTCCTTTGCCAAAGGCAACCCACAACCGCTGCAGACCTAGCTCCTGAAGTGCCTGCAGAACGCTGACTACGATGACGACAACATCTGTGTCGCTGGCTTTGACCATGATGACTTTGCTGCCTGCTTCTGTTGCATGCCTGGCATGCACAAAGATCCGCGTGTCAGCTTCTTCATGACTGCATGGTGCCACCCCAGCCAGATTGATAGTGCGGTTGCTGACAGCATCTTCTTCCTTGGTCACAATGACCACATTTGGTGTGGCCACACGTGCAATCTTATCAGCCAGAAAGTTGAACAGCTCGGCTTTGTTGTCATTTTCTCTCAGGAAGTTTCGCCAGTTTGAGGGACAAATAAAAGAAAACATGATAAATTCCATTTTATTTTCCGATTTACATTATAAGAAACATGACCTAGCTATACGACGAATTATAAGTACGAAGCACCACAGTACCAGTTACTCCCATTAATTTTAGGTCACTTGATCCTAAAGTTAAGAAAGTGGAGGATCTGATGGGAGGGGATTGAGAGGTGCTTAGTCGGCTGTTGTCAAAGATACCCAGAGAGAGACTACCTGACCGGGCTGCTCCACCCAGAGAGGCAACTACCTGGACGGGCTGCTCCACCTAGAGAGAGACTACCTGGCTCCACCCAGAGAGATTTTTGTGGGATTATTTTTGGTGAGTCGTCTGACTGGGGGTACGACACATTTTACGAAGCATGACCTAGGACAGTATACGACGCATTAAACGAAGCATGACCTAGCTATACGACGCATTATACGAAGCGTGACAGCAAGAGGGAGAGTGTGTAGCTCTCTCTCTCTCTCTCTCTCTCTCTCTCTCTGAGTCAAAGATTTTTTAGCTATCGTCTTGCCCATAATCAGCAGCAATGAGCGCGCTCACGCTGTCTTGTTAAAGAAATCGAGTTGTCAATTATTTTGCCACGACATCTTTCACCCACAACAATTTAGGAGAAAAAAAATTTAGGAGAGAAAATGTTTAGGAGAGATTACCTGGCCGGGCTGCTCCACCCAGAGAGATTTTTGTGGGATTATTTTTGGTGAGTCGTCTGACTGGGGGTAAGACACATTATACGAAGCATGCCCTAGGACAGTATACGACGCATTAAACGAAGCATGACCTAGCTATACGACGCATTATACGAAGCGTGACAGTGAGAGGGTGAGTGTGTAACTCTCTCTCTCTCTCACACACTGTGTCTGTCTCTCTCTCTCTCTCTGAGTCAAAGATTTTTTAGCTAAAGTCTTGCCCATAATCAGCAGCAATGAGCGCACTCACACTGTCCTGTTAAAGAAATCGAGTTGTCAATTATTTTTCCACGACATCTTTCACCCACAAAAATTAGGAGAGATGTGTCTGTCTCTCTCTCTCTCTCTCTCTCTGAGTCAAATTTTTTTTAGCTAACGTCTTGCCCATAATCAGCAGCAATGAGCGCGCTCACGCTGTCCTGTTAAAGAAATCGAGTTGTCAATTATTTTTCAACGACATCTTTCACCAACAATTTTGTACCAGTGCTAACATTTTTGTGGGATTATTTTTGGTGAGTCGTCTGACTGGGGTACGACACATTATACGAAGCATGACCTAGGACAGTATACGATGCATTATACGAAGCATGACCTAGCTATACGACGCATTATACAAAGCATGACCTACCTATACGACGCATTATACGAAGCATGACCTAGCCATACGACGCATTATACGAAGCATGACCTACCTATACGACGCATTATACGAAGCATGACCTACCTATACAACGCATTATACGAAGCATGACAGCAAGAGAGAGAGTGTGTAACTCTCTCTCTCTCTCTCTCACACAGTGTCTGTCTCTCTCTCTCTCTCTCTCTCTCTCTCTCACACACACACATACTGTGTCTGTCTCTCTCTCTCTTGCCAAATTTGGCAAATGAGTTTCAATGCGGATAAATGTAAAGTACTACATATCGGATACCTAAATGAGAAAGCAAACTATTCGATGAATGGCACTCAGCTTAAGAATGTAAACAGAAAAACCGATCTGGGAGTAACAATATCGAGTAACCTAAAACCGAGTCAACAATGTTCAGAAGTTGTTAAGAAGGCAAACAAAATAATTGGCTTTATAGGCAGGTCATTTGAGCATAAATCCAGAGAAGTTATCCTAACCCTTTACAATTCCTTAGTCCGCCATCTTCTGGAATACTGTGTTCAATCCTGGTGCCCTTATTACCAAAAAGATATAAACAAGCTAGAACGAGTTCAACTTAGAGTTACCAAAATGATACCTAGCCTAAAGAACAAACGATACGAAGAGTGTCTTAGAGAATTAAATCTATTACCTTTAACCCAGCGCAGATTAAGAGGTGACTTAATTCAAGTGTTTAAAATCATCAAAGGCATCGACAATATGAACTGTAGTAAGTACTTCACTATCGACCAATCTAATTACACGCAGGGAAACGGTTGCAAAATTATTGGTAAATCTTTTAACTCGCACGAATCTAAGAATTTCTTCTTCAATCGAGTTCTCAACTTGTGGAATGGGCTTCCCCGAAACGTTATAGACTACAGCACCGTTGATTCATTTAAACTCCGCTTAGAAAAATATCTGGCATCAAACCCGCAACTGACTGCGTTTGTAAATGAATAACTTTATTTTATCCCCCCCACAGTTACTAACCCATCTGTCCCCTACTAACTTCCTAATCCTGCCACGGACATTAGTTCCAGGGCAGTAATTCCCTTTCCAATGTTCCCTTACCCACTCTAAACCACTGTTTGGACACTTAATCCTCAGTGTTTTGCAGGACAAGCAGCCTAGAAGGGTCACTAGACCTGTTGTTGCTTGATTTCCTTTGTACTTCTTTGTACTCCTTTGTACTCTCTCTCTCTCTCTGAGTCAAATATTTTTTAGCTAAAGTCTTGCCCATAATCAGCAGCAATGAGCACGCTCATGCTGTCCTGTTAAAGAAATTGAGTTGTCAATTATTTTTCCACGACATCTTTCACCCACAAAAATTTAGGAGTGATATGTCTGTCTCTCTCTCTCTCTGAGTCAAATATTTTTTAGCTAAGGTCTTGCCCATAATCAGCGGCAATGAGAGTCCTCACGCTGTCCTGTTAAAGAAATCGAGTTGTCAATAATTTTTCCACATCTTACACCCACAATTTTGTACCAGTGCTAGCATTTTTGTGGGATTATTTTTGGTGAGTCGTCTGACTGGGGTACGACACATTATACGAAGAATGACCTAGGACAGTATACGACGCATTATACGAAGCATGACCTAGCAATACGACGCATTATACGAAGCATGACAGCGAGAGAGAGAGTGTAACTCTCTCTCTCTCTCTCACACATTGTCTGTCTTTCTCTCTCTCTCTCACACACACACACACTGTTTCTGTCTCTCTCTCTCTCTCTGAGTCAAAGATTTTTGAGCTAACGTCTTGCCCATAATCAGCAGCAATGAGCGCACACACGCTGTCCTGTTAAAGAAATCGAGTTGTCAATAATTTGTCCACGACATCTTTCACACACAAAAATTTAGGAGAGATGTGTCTGTCTCTCTCTCTCTCTCTCTCTCTCTCTCTGAGTCAAAGATTTTTTAGCTAACGTCTTGACCATAATCAGCAGCAATGAGCGCGCTCATGCTGTCCTGTTAAATAAATCGAGTTGTCAATTATTTTTCCATCGAAAAGCGATGTCAGACCGTCTCTCGGATGGCCGTAAAGGCCCCGGTAAACGACGCAGTGTACGAAGCATGGCCTCGGTAAACGACGCAGTATATGAAGCATGGCCTCGGTAAACGACGCAGTATACGAAGCATGGCCTCGGTAAACGACGCATTATACGAAGCATGATCTAGGTATACGATTGAGGGAGAGTAGCCATTTGAATTTTCAGATTGCAACACAGCAAAGTTGTCTGAAGGAGGGGTCCTCCTGCGGAACAGAAAGGCGAGAGGGCTAATCCCCTCTTCTTTGGAAGAAGCCAGAGACATGTGGCTTATCATCCCCTTCTTGCCTTCCCGCTTCTCAGCAGCATTTTTTTGGTTGGCCATCACCACCTCGTCCCAGAGTATCAGAGAACTCCCTAGCCGTCATCGAGAAATGATGGAGAGTCGCTTTTCGAAAAATTTAGGCCCCGGTAAAAGACGCAGTATACGAAGCATGGCCTCGGTAAACGACGCAGTATACGAAGCATGGCCTCGGTAAACGACGCAGTATATGAAGCATGGCCTCGGTAAACGACGCATGGCCTCGGTAAACGATGCAGTATACGAAGCATGCCCTCGGTAAACGACGCATGGCCTCGGCAAACGACACAGTATACGACGCATGGCCTCGGTAAACGATGCAGTATACGAAGCATGGCCTCGGTAAACGACGCAGTAGATGAAGCATGAGCTAGGTATACGATTGAGGGAGAGTAGCCATTTGAATTTTCAGATTGCAACACAGCAAAGTTGTCTGAAGGAGGGGTCCTCCTGCAGAACAGAAAGGCGAGAGGGTTCATCCCCTCTTCCTTGGAAGAATTCAGAGACATGTGGCTTATCGTCACCTTCTTGCCTTCCCGCTTCTCAGCAGCATTTGTTGGTTGGCCATCACCACCTCATCCCAGAGTATCAGAGAAGTCCCTAGACGTCATTGAGAAATGATGGAGAGTCGCTTTTCGAAAAATTTCGGCCCCGGCAAACGACGCAGTTTACGAAGCATGGCCTTGGTAAACGACGCCGTAAACGACGCATGACCTCGGTAAACGACGCACTATATGACACATGGCCTCAATAAACGATGCTGTAAACGACGCATGGCCTCGGTAAACAACGCGGTAAACGACGCATGGCCTCGGTAAACGACGCATGGCCTCGATAAACGACGCAGTATACGAAGCATGAGCTAGGTATACGATTGAGGGAGGGTAGCCATTTGAATTTTCAGATTGCAACACAGCAAAGTTGTCTGAAGGAGGGGTCCTCCTGCGGAACAGAAAGGCGAGAGGGCTCATCCCCTCTTCCTTGGAAGAAGCCAGAGACATGTGGCTGATCGCCACCTTCTTGCCTTCCCGCTTCTCAGCAGCATTTTTTTGGTTGGCCATCACCACCTCGTCCCAGAGTATCACAGAAGTCCCTAGTCGTCATAGAGAAATGATGGAGAGTCGCTTTTCGAAAAATTTAGGCCCGGTAAACGACGCAGTATACGAAGCATGGCCTCGGTAAACGACGCATGACCTCGGTAAACGACGCAATATACGACACATGGCCTCAATAAACGATGCATGGCTTCGGTAAACGACGCCGTAAACGACGCATGGCCTCGGTAAACGACGCGGTAAACGACGCATGGCCTCGGTAAACGACGCATGGCCTCGATAAACGACGCAGTATACGAAGCATGAGCTAGGTATACGATTGAGGGAGGGTAGCCATTTGAATTTTCAGATTGCAACACACCAAAGTTGTCTGAAGGAGGGGTCCTCCTGCGGAACAGAAAGGCGAGAGGGCTCATCCCCTCTTCCTTGGAAGAAGCCAGAGACATGTGGCTGATCGCCACCTTCTTGCCTTCCCGCTTCTCAGCAGCATTTTTTTGGTTGGCCATCACCACCTCGTCCCAGAGTATCAGAGAAGTCCCTAGTCGTCATAGAGAAATGATGGAGAGTCGCTTTTCGAAAAATTTAGGCCCGGTAAACGACACAGTATACGAAGCATGCCCTCGGTAAACGACGCATGGCCTCGGTAAACGATGCAGTATACGAAGCATGCCCTCGGTAAACGACGCATGGCCTCGGTAAACGACACAGTATACGATGCATGGCCTCGGTAAACGACGCAGTATACGAAGTATGGCCTCGGTAAACGAAGCAGTATATGAAGCATGAGCTAGGTATACGATTGAGGGAGAGTAGCCATTTGAATTTTCAGATTGCAACACCAGCAAAGTTGTCTGAAGGAGGGGTCCTCCTGCAGAACAGAAAGGCGAGACGGTTCATCCCCTCTTCCTTGGAAGAAGTCAGAGACATGTGGCTTATCGTCACCTTCTTGCCTTCCCGTTTCTCAGCAGCATTTTTTGGTTGGC
Source organism: Paralithodes platypus (assembly GCA_032716605.1). Classification (NCBI taxonomy): domain Eukaryota; kingdom Metazoa; phylum Arthropoda; class Malacostraca; order Decapoda; family Lithodidae; genus Paralithodes; species Paralithodes platypus. Next base: position 20,771,152 of record CM064547.1, on the reverse strand, counting down.
CATCACCACCTCGTCCCAGAGTATCAGAGAAGTCCCTAGCCGTCATAGAGAAATGATGGAGAGTCGCTTTTCGAAAAATTTAGGCCCGGTAAACGACGCAGTATACGAAGCATGGCCTCGGTAAACGACGCATGACCTCGGTAAACGACGCAATATACGACACATGGCCTCAATAAACGACGCATGGCCTCGGTAAACGACGCCGTAAACGACGCATGGCCTCGGTAAACGACGCGGTAAACGACGCATGGCCTCGGTAAACGACGCATGGCCTCGATAAACGACGCAGTATACGAAGCATGAGCTAGGTATACGATTGAGGGAGGATAGCCATTTGAATTTTCAGATTGCAACACAGCAAAGTTGTCTGAAGGAGGGGTCCTCCTGCGGAACAGAAAGGCGAGAGGGCTCATCCCCTCTACCTTGGAAGAAGCCAGAGACATGTGGCTGATCGCCACCTTCTTGCCTTCCCGCTTCTCAGCAGCATTTTTTTGGTTGGCCATCACCACCTCGTCCCAGAGTATCAGAGAAGTCCCTAGTCGTCATAGAGAAATGATGGAGAGTCGCTTTTCGAAAAATTTAGGCCCGGTAAACGACACAGTATACGAAGCATGGCCTCGGTAAACGACACAGTATACGAAGCATAGCCTCGGTAAACGACGCAGCATACGAAGCATGGCCTCGGTAAACGACGCATGGCCTCGGTAAACGACGCATGGCCTCGGTAAACGACGCATGGTCTCTGTAACCGACGCATGGCCTCGGTAAACGACGCATGGTCTCGGCAAACGACGCATGGCCTCGGTAAACGATGCATGGCCTCGGTAAACGACGCAGTATACGAAGCATGGCCTCGGTAAACGATGCATGGCCTCGGTAAACGACGCAGTATACGAAGCATGGTCTTGGTAAACGACGCAGTATATGAAGCATGGTCTCGGTAAACGACGAAGTATACGAAGCATGGCCTCGGTAAACGACGCAGTATACGAAGCATGGCCTCGGTAAACGATGCATGGCCTCGGTAAACGACGCAGTATACGAAGCATGGCCTCGGTAAACGATGCAGTATACGAAGCATGGCCTCGGTAAACGACGCAGTATACGAAGCATGACCTCAGTAAACGACGCAGTATACGAAGCATGTGCTAGGTATACGATTGAGGGAGAGTAGCCATTTGAATTTTCAGATTGCAACACAGCAAAGTTGTGTGAATGAGGGGTCCTCCTGCGGAACAGAAAGGCGAGAGGGCTCATCCCCTCTTCCTTGGAAGAAGCCAGAGACATTTGGCTTATCGTCGCCTTCTTGCCTTCCCGCTTCTCAGCAGCATTTTTTTGGTTGGCCATCACCACTTCGTCCCAGAGTATCAGAGAAGTCCTTAGCCGTCATCGAGAAATGATGGAGAGTCGCTTTTCGAAAAATATAGGCCCCGGTAAACGACGCAGTATACGAAGCATGGCCTCGGTAAACGACGCAGTATACGAAGCATGGCCTCGGTAAACGACGCAGTATACGAAGCATGGCCTCGGTAAACGACACAGTATACGAAGCATGGCCTCAGTAAACGACGCATGGCCTCGGTAAACGACGCATGGCCTCGGTAAACGATGCAGTATACGAAGCATGCCCTCGGTAAACGACGCATGGCCTCGGTAAACGACACAGTATACGATGCATGGCCTCGGTAAACGACGCAGTATACGAAGTATGGCCTCGGTAAACGAAGCAGTATATGAAGCATGAGCTAGGTGTACGATTGAGGGAGAGTAGCCATTTGAATTTTCAGATTGCAACACCAGCAAAGTTGTCTGAAGGAGGGGTCCTCCTGCAGAACAGAAAGGCGAGAGGGTTCATCCCCTCTTCCTTGGAAGAAGTCAGAGACATGTGGCTTATCGTCACCTTCTTGCCTTCCCGCTTCTCAGCAGCATTTTTTGGTTGGCCATCACCACCTCGTCCCAGAGTATCAGAGAAGTCCCTAGCCGTCATCGAGAAATGATGGAGAGTCGCTTTTCGAAAAATTTCGGCCCCGGCAAACGACACAGTATACGAAGCATGGCCTTGGTAAACGACGCCGTAAACGACGCATGACCTCGGTAAACGATGCAGTATACGACGCATGGCCTCAATAAACGATGCATGGCCTCGGTAAACGACGCCGTAAACGACGCATGGCCTCGGTAAACGACGCGGTAAACGACGCATGGCCTCGGTAAACGACGCATGGTCTCGTTAAACGACGCATGGCCTCGGTAAACGACGCATGGCCTCGGTAAACGACACAGTATACGAAGACTGGCCTCGGTAAACGATGCATGGCCTCGGTAAACGACACAGTATACGATGCATGGCCTCGGTAAACGACGCAGTATACGAAGCATGGCCTCGGTAAACGACGCAGTATATGAAGCATGAGCTAGGTATACGATTGAGGGAGAGTAGCCATTTGAATTTTCAGATTGCAACACAGCAAAGTTGTCTGAAGGAGGGGTCCTCCTGCAGAACAGAAAGGCGAGAGGGCTCATCCCCTCTTCCTTGGAAGAAGCCAGAGACATGTGGCTGATCGCCACCTTCTTGCCTTCCCGCTTCTCAGCAGCATTTTTTTGGTTGGCCATCACCACCTCGTCCCAGAGTATCAGAGAAGTCCCTAGTCGTCATAGAGAAATGATGGAGAGTCGCTTTTCGAAAAATTTAGGCCCGGTAAACGACGCAGTATACGAAGCATGGCCTCGGTAAACGACGCATGACCTCGGTAAACGACGCAATATACGACACATGGCCTCAATAAACGACGCATGGCCTCGGTAAACGACGCCGTAAATGACGCATGGCCTCGGTAAACGACGCGGTAAACGACGCATGGCCTCGGTAAAAGACGCATGGCCTCGATAAACGACGCAGTATACGAAGCATGAGCTAGGTATACGATTGAGGGAGGGTAGCCATTTGAATTTTCAGATTGCAACACAGCAAAGTTGTCTGAAGGAGGGGTCCTCCTGCGGAACAGAAAGGCGAGAGTGCTCATCCCCTCTTCCTTGGAAGAAGCCAGAGACATGTGGCTGATCGCCACCTTCTTGCCTTCCCGCTTCTCAGCAGCATTTTTTTGGTTGGCCATCACCACCTCGTCCCAGAGTATCAGAGAAGTCCCTAGTCGTCATAGAGAAATGATGGAGAGTCGCTTTTCGAAAAATTTAGGCTCGGTAAATGACACAGTATACGAAGCATGGCCTCGGTAAACGACACAGTATACGAAGCATAGCCTCGGTAAACGACGCAGCATACGAAGCATGGCCTCGGTAAACGATGCATGGCCTCGGTAAACGACGCATGGCCTCGGTAAACGACGCATGGTCTCGGTAAACGACGCATGGCCTCGGTAAACGACGCATGGTCTCGGTAAACGACGCATGGCCTCGGTAAACGACGCATGGCCTTGGTAAACGACGCAGTATACGAAGCATGGCCTCGGTAAACGATGCATGGCCTCGGTAAACGACGCAGTATACGAAGCATGGCCTCGGTAAACGACGCAGTATACGAAGCATGGTCTCAGTAAACGACGCAGTATACGAAGCATGGCCTCTGTAAACGACGCAGTATACGAAGCATGGCCTCGGTAAACGATGCATGGCCTCGGTAAACGACGCAGTATACGAAGCATGGTCTCGGTAAACGACGCAGTATACGAAGCATGGCCTCGGTAAACGACGAAGTATACGAAGCATGGCCTCGGTAAACGACGCAGTATACGAAGCATGGCCTCGGTAAACGATGCATGGACTCGGTAAACTACGCAGTATACGAAGCATGGCCTCGGTAAACGACGCAGTATACGAAGCATGGCCTCGGTAAACGACGCAGTATACGAAGCATGACCTCGGTAAACGACGCAGTATACGAAGCATGTGCTAGGTATACGATTGAGGGAGAGTAGCCATTTGAATTTTCAGATTGCAACACAGCAAAGTTGTGTGAATGAGGGGTCCTCCTGCGGAACAGAAAGGCGAGAGGGCTCATCCCCTCTTCCTTGGAAGAAGCCAGAGACATTTGGCTTATCGTCACCTTCTTGCCTTCCCGCTTCTCAGCAGCATTTTTATGGTTGGCCATCACCACTTCGTCCCAGAGTATCAGAGAAGTCCCTAGCCGTCATCGAGAAATGATGGAGAGTCGCTTTTCGAAAAATGTAGGCTCCGGTAAACGACGCAGTATACGAAGCATGGCCTTGGTAAACGACGCCGTAAACGACGCATGACCTCGGTAAACGATGCAGTATACGACGCATGGCCTCAATAAACGATGCATGGCCTCAATAAACGATGCATGGCCTCGGTAAACGCCGCCGTAAACGACGCATGGCCTCGGTAAACGACGCGGTAAACGACGCATGGCCTCGGTAAACGACGCATGGTCTCGGCAAACGACGCATGGCCTCGGTAAACGACGCATGGCCTCGGTAAATGATGCAGTATACGAAGACTGGCCTCGGTAAACGATGCATGGCCTCGGTAAACGACACAGTATACGATGCATGGCCTCGGTAAACGACGCAGTATACGAAGCATGGCCTCGGTAAACGACGCAGTATATGAAGCATGAGCTAGGTATACGATTGAGGGAGAGTAGCCATTTGAATTTTCAGATTGCAACACAGCAAAGTTGTCTGAAGGAGGGGATCCTCCTGCAGAACAGAAAGGCGAGAGGGTTCATCCCCTCTTCCTTGGAAGAAGTCAGAGACATGTGGCTTATCGTCACCTTCTTGCCTTCCCGCTTCTCAGCAGCATTTTTTGGTTGGCCATCACCACCTCGTCCCAGAGTATCAGAGAAGTCCCTAGCCGTCATCGAGAAATGATGGAGAGTCGCTTTTCGAAAAATGTCGGCCCCGGCAAACGACGCAGTATACGAAGCATGGCCTTGGTAAACGACACCGTAAGCGATGCATGACCTCGGTAAACGACGCAGTATACGACGCATGGCCTCAATAAACGACGCATGGCCTCGGTAAACGACGCATGGCCTCGGTAAACGACGCGGTAAACGACGCATGGCCTCGGTAAACGACGCATGGTCTCGGTAAACGACGCATGGCCTCGGTAAGCGACGCATGGCCTCGGTAAACGACGCAGTATACGAAGCATGGCCTCGGTAAACGATGCATGGCCTCGGTAAACGACGCAGTATACGAAGCATGGTCTCGGTAAACGACGCAGTATACGAAGCATGGCCTCGGTAAACGACGAAGTATACGAAGCATGGCCTCGGTAAACGACGCAGTATACGAAGCATAGCCTCGGTAAACGATGCATGGCCTCGGTAAACGATGCAGTATACGAAGCATGGCCTCGGTAAACGATGCAGTATACGAAGCATGGCCTCGGTAAACGACGCATGGCCCCGGTAAACGACGCAGTATACGAAGCATGACCTCGGTAAACGACGCAGTATACGAAGCATGTGCTAGGTATACGATTGAGGGAGAGTAGCCATTTGAATTTTCAGATTGCAACACAGCAAAATTGTCTGAAGGAGGGGTCCTCCTGCGGAACAGAAATGCGAGAGGGCTCATCCCCTCTTCCTTGGAAGAAGCCAGAGACATTTGGCTTATCGTCACCTTCTTGCCTTCCCGCTTCTCAGCAGCATTTTTTTGGTTGGCCATCACCACCTCGTCCCAGAGTATCAGAGAAGTCCCTAGCCGTCATCGAGAAATGATGGAGAGTCGCTTTTCGAAAAATTTAGGCCCCGGTAAAGGACGCAGTATACGAAGCATGGCCTCGGTATAGACGCAGTATACGAAGCATGGCCTCGGTAAACGATGCAGTATACGAAGCATGGCCTCGGTAAATGATGCATGGCCTCGGTAAACGATGCAGTATACGAAGCATGACCTCGGTAAACGACGCAGTATACGAAGCATGGCCTCGGTAGACGACGCAGTATACGAAGCATGAGCTAGGTATACGATTGAGGGAGAGTAGCCATTTGAATTTTCAGATTGCAACACAGCAAAGTTGTCTGAAGGAGGGGTCCTCTTGTGGAACAGAAAGGTGAGAAGGCTCATCCCCTCTTCCTTGGAAGAAGTCAGAGACATGTGGCTTATCGTCACCTTCTTGCCTTCCCGCTTCTCAGCAGCATTTTTTGGTTGGCCATCACCACCTCGTCCCAGAGTATCAGAGAAGTCCCTAGCCGTCATCGAGAAATGATGGAGAGTCGCTTTTCGAAAAATGTCGGCCCCGGCAAACGACGCAGTATACAAAGCATGTCCTTGGTAAACGACACCGTAAACAACGCATGACCTCGGTAAACGACGCAGTATACGACGCATGGCCTCAATAAACGACGCATGGCCTCGGTAAATGATGCATGGCCTCGGTAAACGACGCGGTAAACGACGCATGGCCTCGGTAAACGACGCATGGTCTCGGTAAACGACGCATGGCCTCGGTAAGCGACGCATGGCCTCGGTAAACGACGCAGTATACGAAGCATGGCCTCGGTAAACGATGCATGGCCTCGGTAAACGACGAAGTATACGAAGCATGGCCTCGGTAAACGACGCAGTATACGAAGCATAGCCTCGGTAAACGATGCATGGCCTCGGTAAACGATGCAGTATACGAAGCATGGCCTCGGTAAACGATGCAGTATACGAAGCATGGCCTCGGTAAACGACGCAGTATACGAAGCATGACCTCGGTAAACGACGCAGTATACGAAGCATGTGCTAGGTATACGATTGAGGGAGAGTAGCCATTTGAATTTTCAGATTGCAACACAGCAAAATTGTCTGAAGGAGGGGTCCTCCTGCGGAACAGAAATGCGAGAGGGCTCATCCCCTCTTCCTTGGAAGAAGCCAGAGACATTTGGCTTATCGTCACCTTCTTGCCTTCCCGCTTCTCAGCAGCATTTTTTTGGTTGGCCATCACCACCTCGTCCCAGAGTATCAGAGAAGTCCCTAGCTGTCATCGAGAAATGATGGAGAGTCGCTTTTCGAAAAATTTAGGCCCCGGTAAAGGACGCAGTATACGAAGCATGGCCTCGGTAAACGACGCCGTAAACGACGCATGGCCTCGGTAAACGACATAGTATACGAAGCATGGCCTCGGTAAACGACGCATGTCCTCGGTAAACAACGCGGTAAACGACGCATGGTATCGGTAAACGACGCGATAGACGACGCGGTAAACGATGCATGGCCTCAGTAAACGACGCGGTATACGAAGCATGAGCTAGGTATACGATTGAGGGAGAGTAGCCATTTGAATTTTCAGATTGCAACACAGTAAAGTTGTCTGAAGGAGGGGTCCTCCTGTGGAACAGAAAGGTGAGAAGGCTCATCCCCTCTTCCTTGGAAGAAGCCAGAGACATGTGGCTGGCCATCACCATCTCATCCCAGAGAATCAGAGAAGTCCCTAGCCGTCATCGAAAAATGATGGAGAGTCGCTTTTCGAAAAATTTAGGCCCCGGTAAACGACACAGTATACGAAGCATGACCTCGGTAAACGATGCAGTATACGAAGTATAGCTTCGGTAAACGACGCAGTATACGAAGCATGGCCTCGGTAAAGAACGCATGACCTCGGAAAACGATGCATGGCCTCGGTAAACGACGCATGGCCTCGGTAAACGACACAGTATACGATGCATGGCCTCGGTAAACGACGCAGTATACGAAGCATGGCCTCGGTAAACAACGCAGTATACGAAGCATGGCATCGGTAAACGACGCAGTATACGAAGCATGGCCTCGGTAAACGACGCAGTATACGAAGCATGGCCTCGGTAAAGAACGCATGACCTCGGAAAACGATGCATGGCCTCGGTAAACGACGCATGGCCTCGGTAAACGACACAGTATACGATGCATGGCCTCGGTAAACGACGCAGTATACGAAGCATGGCCTCGGTAAACAACGCAGTATACAAAGCATGGCCTCGGTAAACGACGCAGTATACGAAGCATGAGCTAGGTATACGATTGAGAGAGAGTAGCCATTTGAATTTTCTGATTGCAACACAGCAAAGTTGTCTGAAGGAGGGGTCCTCCTGCGGAACAGAAAGGCGAGAGGGCTCATCCCCTCTTCCTTGGAAGAAGCCAGAGGCATGTGGCTTATCGTCACCTTCTTGCCTTCCCGCTTCTCACCAGCATTTTTTTAGTTGGCCATCACCACCTCGTCCCAGAGTATCAGAGAAGTCCCTCGCCGTCATCGAGAAATGATGGAGAGTCGCTTTTCGAATAATTTAGGCCCCGGTAAACGACGCAGTATACGAAGCATGGCCTCGGTAAACGACGGAGTATATGAAGCATGGCCTCGGTAAACGACGCAGTATACGAAGCATGGCCTCGGTAAACGACGCAGTATACGAAGCATGGCCTCGGTAAACAACGCAGTATACGAAGCATGGCCTCGGTAAACGACGCAGTATACGAAGCATGACCTAGCTATATGACGCAATATACGAAGCATGACAGCGAGAGAGAAAGTGTGTAACTCTCTCTCTCTCTCAGAGTGTCTGTCTCTCTCTCTCTCTCTCTCTCTCTCTCACACAGTATCTGTCTCTCTCTCTCTCTCTCTCACACACACACACACACTGTGTCTGTCTCTCTCTCTCTCTCTCTCTCTCTCACTCACTCTCTCTGAGTCAAAGATTTTTTAGCTAACGTCTTGCCCATAATCAGTAGCAATGAGCGCGCTCACGCTGTCCTGTTAAAGAAATCGAGTTGTCAAGTATTTTTCCACGACATCTTTCACCCACAAAAATTTAGGAGAGATGTATCTGTCTCTCTGTCTGTCTCTCTCTCTCTGAGTCAAAGATTTTTTAGCTAACGTCTTGCCCATAATCAGCAGCAATGAGCTTGCTCACGCTGTACTGTTAAAATAATCGAGTTGTCAATTATTTTTCCACGACATTTTTCACCCACAATTTTGTACCAGTGCTAACATATTTGTGGGATTATATTTGGTGAGTCGTCTGACGGGGGTACGACACATTATACGAAGCATGACCTAGGACAGTATACGATGCATTATACGAAGCATGACCTAGCTATACGACGCATTATACGAAGCATGACCTACCTATACGACGCATTATAAGAAGCATGACAGCGAGAGAGAGAGTGTGTAACTCTCTCTCTCACACAGTGTCTGTCTCTCTCTCTCTCTCTCTCCCTCACATAGTGTCTGTCTCTCTCTCTCTCTCTCTCTCTCACATACACATACACTGTGTCTGTCTCTCTCTCTCTCTCTCTCTTTGAGTCAAAGATTTTTTAGCTAACGTCTTGCCCATAATCAGCAGCAATGAGCGCGCTCACGCTGTCCTGTTAAAGAAATTGAGTTGTCAATTATTTTTCCACGACATCTTTCACCCACAAAATTTAGGAGAGATGGGTCTGTCTCTCTCTCTCTCTCTCTCTGAGTCAATTTTTTTTTAGCTAACGTCTTGCCCATAATCAGCAGCAATGAGCGCACTCACACTGTCCTGTTAAAGAAATCGAGTTGTCCATTATTTTTCCACGACATCTTTCACCCACAATTTTGTACCAGTGCTAACATTTTTGTGGGATTATTTTTGGGGAGTCGTCTGAATAGGGTATGACACATTATACGAAGCATGACCTAGCTATACGACGCATTATACGAAGCATGACCTAGCTATACGACGCATTATACTAAGCATGACCTAGCTATACGACGCATTATACGAAGCATGACCTAGCTATACGACGCATTATTCGAAGCATGACTTAGCTATACGACGCATTAAAAGACGCATGACCTAGCTATACGACGCATTATACGAAGCATGACCTAGCTATACGACGCATTAAAAGACGCATGACCTAGCTATACGACGCATTATACGAAGCATGACCTAGCTATACGACGTATTATGCGAAGCATGACAGCGAGAGAGAGAGTGTGTAACTTTCTCTCTCTCTCACACAGTGTCTGTGTCTCTCTCTCTCTCTCCCTCACATAGTGTCTGTCTCTCTCTCTCTCTCACACACACACACACACTGTGTCTGTCTCTCTCTCTCTCTGAGTCAAAGATTTTTCGTCGTATAGCTAGGTCATGCTTCGTGTAATGTAAATCGGAAAATAAAATGGAATTTTTCATGTTTTTCTTTTATTTGTCCTAGTTTTTACAAATGTATCGACAAATTTAGCTTTCTCGAAAAAAGATTGCTTGTAATTTTTCCACGACATCTTTCACCCACAAAAATTTAGACCCTCCTGAAAAAAGGTTCACCGCCAACTCAAATTCCACCAACTCACGTTGGACAGCAGAAGATCGCCTAAAGATGTGTGTGTTAAAATCACGACAGGGACCCGTACAGCGGCGACGCTGCAGCAGCCTGGCCAGGTAGTCTATATCCAGGAGAGAGAGAGAGAGAGAGAGAGAGGGAGAGACAGACAGACACAGTGTGTGTGTCTGTGTGTGTGTGTGAGAGAGAGAGAGAGAGAGAGAGAGAGAGACACACAGTGTGTGAGAGAGAGAGAGAGAGACAGACACAGTGTGTGTGTGTGTGTGAGAGAGAGAGAGAGTTTCACACTCTCTCTCTCTGTCATGCTTCGTATAATGCGTCGTATAGCTAGGTCATGCTTCGTATAATGCGTCGTATACCTCCTAGGTCATGGTTCGTATAATATGTCGTACCCCAGTCAGACGACTCACCAAAAATAATCCCACAAAAATTTTAGCACTGGTACAAAATCTCTTAACATTTTTGTGGGATTATTTGTCAATCTCGTTTTCATACAATTCTGAGCGTAATGGATCATCAACACTGTATACCTTCACGTTTGAAGGATTGGTGACGGGAGGCAGCCAATTACTTTTTTTATGGGGGACTGTTTGTTTGTTCTGTGTGGCATCATCATATCTTTCACAGTCTTTCTTTTGTTCTTTCGGCCTAATTGAAAGCAGTGGAGGTGGCGGTGCGCCAACAGCTACTACCGCGAATTCCTCTGTTGTTGGTGCTGCGTCTTTGCTTCCAGGTGGAAGTGGCGGTTGACCAACACTCCCGCTCGTGTCGTCCTCTAGTGAATTGTCTTTGCCGACAGGTGCTGATGACATTGCACCGGCGGCCACACCTGCCTGGGTCGGCGCCTGTTGCTGGCATTGAGTATCTCCAGTCACACCCTGGTCTAAGGTTACAACGGCCCCTTCCCCTAAGGTTCGGGCACAGGCGGGGGGCGTTGATTGCGGCGATGGTGGCGTCAGTCTTCCCCACATTCCTCCTCCTCCCCACTAACTCTTCTTCCCGTTGCCAGCCTCGCGGGAATTTGACCGGGTGTCCTCGGTCAACAGCTACAAGAAGAATCCAACCGTGGCCACGGCCATCATTGACGTTGACCCCTTTCAGGACAAGTACTTCAATCTGAGGAGTGTCATGTCTGTCCAGAGCGAAGGAGCTTACAGTTTTCATGTCACGAATGAAGGACGAGGACGCTACAAGGATCTTGTCAGGTATCAGTCACAGGAGGTACCGTCTTGGGTGACCACATGCACGTGCTTGCTCGTGTCCATGGACACTGGTTGTTTGTACAACTAAAAACTGTTTAGAATTTATATTTTATTATATCCTTTTTGGGGGTTATATATTGGTTGTTTGCTATGTAGTCACCTATATCCTCCACTTTCTTAACTTTATGATCAAGTTACCTAAATTTAATGGGAGTAACTGGTACTGTGGTGCTTCGTATAATTCGTCGTATAGCTAGGTCATGGTTCGTTTAATGTAAATCGGAAAATAAAATTGAATTTTTCATGTTTTTCTTTTATTTGTCCTAGTTTTTACAATAATTGTATCGACAAATTTAGCTTTCTCGAAAAAAGATTGCTTGTAATTTTTCCACGACATCTTTCACCCACAAAAATTTAGACCCTCCTGAAAAAAGGTTCACCACCAACTCAAATTCAACCAACTCACGTTGGACAGCAGAAGATCGCCTAAAGATGTGTGTGTTAAAATCACGACAGGAACCCGTACAGCGGCGCCGCCGCAGCAGCCTGGCCAGGTAGTCTCTCTCCAGGAGAGAGAGAGAGAGAGAGACAGACACAGTGTGTGTGTGTGAGAGAGAGAGAGAGAGAGAGACAGACACAGTGTGTGTGTGTGTGAGAGAGAGAGAGAGACAGACAGAAACAGTGTGTGAGAGAGAGACAGAGACAGACACAGTGTGTGTGTGTGTTTGTGTGTGAGAGAGAGAGAGTTACACACTCTCTCTCTCTGTCATGCTTCGTATAATGCGTCGTATAGCTAGGTCATGCTTCGTATAATGCGTCGTATACCTGCTAGGTCATGCTTCGTATAATGTGTCGTACCCAGTCAGACGACTGACCAAAAATAATCCCACAAAAATGTTAGCACGGGTACAAAATCTTTAACATTGTTGTGGGATTATTTGTCAATCTTGTTTTCATACAATTCTGAGCGTAATGGATCATCAACACTGTATACCTCCACGTTTGAAGGATTGGTGACGGGAGGCAGCCAATTACTTTTTTTATGGGGGACTATTTGTTTGTTCTGTGTGGCATCATCATATCTTTCACAGTCTTTCTTTTGTTCTTTCGGCCTAATTGAAAGCAGTGGAGGTGGCGGTGCACCAACAGCTACTACCGCGATATCCTCTGTTGTTGGTGCTGTGTCTTTGCTTCCAGGTGGAAGTGGCGGTTGACCAACACTCCCGCCCGTGTCGTCCTCTAGTGATTTTTCTTTGCCGACAGGTGTTGATGACATTGCACCGGCGGCCACACCTGCCTGGGTAGGCGCCTGTTGCTGGTATTGAGTACCTCCGGTCACACCCTGGTCTAAGGTTACAATGGCTCCCTCCCCTAAGGTTCGGGCACGGGCGGGGGGCGTTGATTGCGGCGACGGTGGCGTCGGTCTTCACCATATTCCTCCTCCTCCCCACGAACTCTTCATCCCGTTGCCAGCCTCGCGGGAATCTGACCGGGTGTCCTCGGTCAACAGCTACAAGAAGAATCCAACCGTGGCCACGGCCATCATTGACGTTGACCCCTTTCAGGACAAGTACTTCAATCTGAGGAGTGTCATGTCTGTCCAGAGCGAAGGAGCTTACAGTTTTCAAGTCACGAATGAAGGACGAGGACGCTACAAGGATCTTGTCAGGTATCAGTCACAGGAGGTACCGTCTTGGGTGACCACATGCATGTGCTTGCTCGTGTCCATGGACACTGGTTGTTTGTACAAATAAAAACTGTTTAGAATTTATATTTTATTATATCCTTGTTGGGAGTTATATATTGGTTGTTTGCTATGTAGTCACCTATATCCTACACTTTCTTAACTTTAGGATCAAGTGACCTAAATTTAATGGGAGTAACTGGTACTGTGGTGCTTCGTATAATTCGTCGTATAGCTAGGTCATGCTTCGTATAATATAAATCGGAAAATAAAATGAAATTTTTCATGTTTTTCGTATATTTGTCCTAGTTTTAACAATTGTATCGACAAATTTAGCTTTCTCGAAAAAATATTGCTATTAATTTTTCCACGACATCTTTCACCCACAAAAATGTAGACCCTCCTGAAAAAAGGTTCACCACCAACTCAAATTCAACCAACTCACGTTGGACAGCAGAAGATCGCCTAAAGATGTGTGTGTTAAAATCACGACAGGGACCCGTACAGCGGCGCCGCCGCAGCATCCTGGCCAGGTAGTCTCTCTCCAGGAGAGAGAGAGAGAGACAGACACAGTGTGTGTGTGTGTGTGTGAGTGAGAGAGAGAGAGAGAGAGAGAGAGAGACAGACACAGTGTGTGTGTGTGTGTGTGTGAGTGAGAGAGAGAGAGAGAGACAGACAGACACAGTGTGTGTGTGTGTGTGTGTGTGAGAGAGAGAGAGAGTTACATACTCTCTCTCTCTGTCATGCTTCGTATAATGCGTCGTATAGCTAGGTCATGCTTCGTATAATGCGTCGTATACCTCCTAGGTCATGCTTCGTATAATGTGTCGTACCCCAGTCAGACGACTCACCAAAAATAATCCCACAAAAATGTTAGCACTGGTACAAAATCTCTAAAAAATTTGTGGGATTATTTGTCAATCTCGTTTTCATACAATTCTGAGCGTAATGGATCATCAACACTGTATACCTCCACGTTTGAAGGATTGGTGACGGGAGGCAGCCAATTACTTTTTTTATGGGGGACTATTTGTTTGTTCTGTGTGGCATCATCATATCTTTCACAGTCTTTCTTTTGTTCTTTCGGCCTAATTGAAAGCAGTGGAGGTGGCGGTGCACCAACAGCTACTACCGCGATATCCTCTGTTGTTGGTGCTGCATGTTTGCTTCCAGGTGGAAGTGGCGGTTGACCAACACTCCCGCCCGTGTCGTCCTCTAGTGATTTTTCTTTGCCGACAGGTGCTGATGACATTGCACCGGCGGCCACACCTGCCTGGGTCGGCGCCTGTTGCTGGCATTGAGTACCTCCGGTCACACCCTGGTCTAAGGTTACAACGGCTCCCTCCCCTAAGGTTCGGGCACAGGCGGGGGGCGTTGATTGCGGCGACGGTGGCATCAGTCTTCACCACATTCCTCCTCCTCCCCACGAACTCTTCTTCCCGTTGCCAGCCTCGCGGGAATCTGACCGGGTGTCCTCGGTCAACAGCTACACGAAGAATCCAACCATGGCCACGGCCATCATTGACGTTGACCCCTTTCAGGACAAGTACTTCAATCTGAGGAGTGTAATGTCTGTCCAGAGCGAAGGAGCTTACAGTTTTCATGTCACGAATGAAGGACGAGGACGCTACAAGGATCTTGTCAGGTATCAGTCACAGGAGGTACCGTCTTGGGTGACCACACACACATGCTTGCTCGTCTCCATGGACACTGGTGATGAAAATCTGCAGGAGAATATCAAGCTCTCTTTCTTGAATCCTTCCATTGTGACCGACGTTCACTTGGTAATCAGGGGACGGTTCGGTCTCACCATATCAATTGACGTGCTAAAAGGTAAAGCATCTTCCGTAGAACTGCCTCGCTGAAGAGCAACCTACCAGATCGACGTAGTTAGAAAATCATCTGCGACATCCCGTTTTTCGGTAATTTATAACGTTGATCACTCCATTCACGAAGATTCGTATCTAGCTTACAGTATCACGAATGACATTATCTGGAACCATTATACCCTCATTGTCGGTAACGCCATGAATGTGGACAACGACGAGGAGAAACATGGGCGTGAGATTTTGAAGGGTGTCACCATAATATTAATGAGATATGCCTACGTGTTGGGATATTTGCATGCCGCAGGTTTGTACTAGATGATAGCAGAATACACTTTTCTATTCTAGGGCAGATGTTGGAGGTTATTGGTAATAATTATCTGATTCTATACAGTAATGAGGACACTAACTACCTTGGCGCAATTAGAGACTTTATTACTGAAATGATTACCAGAAATTATGATAAACTGAAATTAGTGTTGAGTATGGGACATTCCGTAATGCCTAAGCTCAGGAAAACAATTATTGGTCAATAAAAACACAAATAAATGAAAAAACAATTATTTCCCCCAATATGGTAAACTTTATAATTTCTTTTTAACATATTTTGCTTTATCACTTCCATTTTTTTCAGTTATTACAAAATGGATGCAAGATTTGGAATAAGCATAACATTCTACTCCCATTGCATAGTTCTGGTAACGCTAGCCCCATTTCTGCCAGCTAGGACTAGCGTTACCAGAACTTTGCATTAGGAGTAGTTTTTTATGCTGATTTCAAAATTGCATCTAGAAATTGGATTAATCTTCAGAGAAAGGAAATATGGTCAACTTTATCATTTCTTTTTAACATATTTGGCTTTAACACTTCCATTTTTTTCAGTTATTTCAAAATGGATGCAAAATTTGGAATAAGCATAATATTCTATTCCTATTGCATTGTTTTGGTAACGCTAGCCCTATTTCTGGCAGTTTTGCCCTTAAAAATCCTTAAGTAACTCATATAGCATAAAAACCAATATATGTTGATAGACAGGCTAGTGGAAAATATGCTTTTTCGGGACAGGCTAGTTTTGCCAAATTTGGGCCGGTCAGAAAAAATGTCACGTTAGGGAACATTAATGACACACCTTAGGGAACGAAGGACCACTATTCAGTTTTAGGACAGGATAGTTTTTGGCCTGTCCCAAAATTGTGCCTATCATAGGTGAACGGACAGGCCAATAGCAAAAAAAAGTTCCCTAAAAAGTGAGTATAGACATTTTTGAAAGCTGGCATGTCTTCTTTGGGACAGGTTGAAAGAGAGCAAACTTCCAGCACAGTTTTTTTAGTACAGCAGGAGGAACAGGGGTGGATGTACATGTTATGGGGCCCTAGGCACTGGGGTTATGCAGGGCCCCTGTAAATGGGTGGGTGGGGGGCGAGCGAAGCGAGCCTCTACAGCTGGGTGGTTTGGGGGGACGCTGTAAGCCCCCCCAAGACATTTTTGGAAAATGTAGTTCTTTTAGGGGCATTTTGAGGTCTATGGAGAGAGTGAAATTCTGTAATTTATAGTGGTTTTAATTATGACCATAGTTCTCACTCATGATAATCAAAGCCCGATCATATATCTAAAGAAATTCTCTTCTCACTATCTGAGGATGCTGGATGGCTTGTCAGAGCAGGTACTAGCATTCAGATAAGAATAAAAGTGAAGTATTCTTTTTTAAGTTGCCAGAAACTGGCTTCTCATCTTAATTTCTGAGCAAATACCCTTTGGCAATTACAGACTAAATATAATACATGATGCCTTTTTAAACAACCCAATATATACCTAAAAAATTTGGTATTCATCAAAGTTTGCATATAAAACTCCACACCTTAAAAATTTAATTTCAGACAGTAGTACAAATACATTATTATTGCAATTAATATGAATATATTAAAAATACTCATAATTTGACACAACATGAGCGGCTGAGCCTATTTATGGTAATCCAATATACATTTTGATTATTTTGTCAATAGTCTAGTGATCTCGTTATTTTGTTTAGCTTTGTAACTAGTAAATTGAAGTAGCAGATGTATACAGGTATACAAAATTAACCATATATCTATGTACTGTACAACAACGATAACACTGACAATATTGATTGAACCAGAGTCTGCTTTGTTAAGAAAGGAAAACAAAATGCATATTTTGCAGCTTTTGCTGTATGTAGCTAGGCTATGGGAATGGATCAGTTGTTGGTTTTGCCGAATGAGGCTTTGAACTTCTGTGAAATATAGAAAATAATTAACATTTTACTTTGATCAAGTTTTCAATGTGAAAATTGTCATTGACATTATGTCATAGAAATTAGAATGAGTTGCTGAAGATGAAGGCATGATCACATTGCCAATGATATTTATCTGTAGACTAGCATGATCAAACCACCTTTAAATTGTAAACTACTGTCCAAGACTACAAACTATAATTGTAACTTATTACCTTTCTACTTAGCCTAATGTAAGACGGTATTGTAAGTGATTGGAAAATGGGCTAGGCCTAGACAACATTATTTTTCATAAAAAACAGTATAATAGATTATATAGATAAAATATTGATATAGGCTATAGGCTATTATACATTTTGTGATATAATACAATCGTCTAAAAGAAGCCAGAACAAATTTAAAAGGATGGCACTGGTACTGAATGGGTTAAGCTAATGTAGGCAAACAGCCTAAGGACTAAGGAGATTGATTAGCATGGGTCTAGATTCCATAGACCTAGGCATACAAAATTGCACCTCCACCTACGTCTGGGCTAGGAAACGAGCGTGCCGAGCTCTGTGCTATAGCGGCGCCTACTATCCAGACTACCCATCAATAATAATTGGTTTAGCAAAAATACAAGGCATAGGCAGTGCCAGTAACATAACCACTTAATCACGGGTATTTAGGCCTATAAGTGAGGATGGGTGAGAGACATTTGGGAAAAAGACCTAGATTCCCAATAATTAATAATATAATATTAACAAAACATCCATTCCTACCTTCTCAGCCCAGCTGCTCGGTCAGGTCTGTTTATTTACCACACGCCAGTAACATTCGAGGCTACGTGAACTTTTGAATTTAAAAACTTATAACATGAATATGTTATGTTATATTAATAATAATGTTTAAAAGCTTATTGGATATCATAATAAAATAATCTAACATTAAAATACAATATCAGAAACTGTAAGGGAAAATTCAAATATTTGAACAACATTATCCGCCATTGAAGGAAACGGATATGGTAGCATAATTATCAGGGATAACTAAATCTTTTCTTCTACCAGGTAAACGAATTACGCGTTATACAGTTTTAAAATAAATATAACCCAATCATTATACATTTATTCTCATGATTTGTTGTTCTAAAAGTCATAATGCCATTAATCCTAATTGTACTGGGAATGGGGTAATCGTTAAAAAAAAAAAATAGCCGAAAAGGCAAACTGTGAATCCATTTTTTTGTTTCGTTTTCTTGTTCAATTCCAAGCCAAGGTGTGGGCCCCTTGGAGGCGCGGGGCCCTAGGCCATGGCCTATCCCCCCCCCCCCCCCTCCCTAAATCAGCCACTGAGGAGGAACACCATCCGGACCGTACCCCTTCTTAGTATCAAGCCCAGAAAGGGTAGAAAGTACATCTTTAGAAGAGATTAGGATATTAGGCATACGTAGGAGAGATGGGAATGGAGAGGGAGGAATAGCACCGGAATCATCCGAGGCGGAGTTTCTAGCAAAAGTTTGAGCAAAGAGTTCAGCTTTGTCAGAGGAAGAAGTGATGGTTGTGCTATCAGAGTGGAAAAGGGGAGGGAAAGACGAGGAAGAAAAATTGTTGGAGAGGTTTTTGTCTAGATGCCAGAAAGCTTGGGAAGAGCTAGAGTTGGATAGTTCAGTGCATTTATTGTTGATTAAAGAGTGTTTGGCAAGTCGAAGAACAGATTTGGCTTGATTCCGGGCAGAAACATAGGAAGAATGAGATTCTTGAGTTTTAAGGCGTCGGTACCGTTTGAATGCTTCCTCCTTATTGCGGACAGCAGTAGAACAAGCGTGAGTAAACCAAAAAAAAATGTTATTAGTCTGAGAGAAAGAAGATGGAATGTATGCCTCCATGCCCGATAGGATAACCTCGGTAATGCATTCAGCACTCTCCTCGGGTCCTCGGCCACGGAAGCACGGAAGCGATCCGGGATACGGGTGAGTTGTTGAACTAGCTGCTCTAGGTCAGTTAGGATAGGAAAGACGTAGGCTTGTTCACCAGGTTGGTCAGTAGTGTGAGAGGAGAGCCATTGGCGGTGGTGAATGTAGAAATTTCCTAAGATGGAGATTTCTGAGGAAGGAGAAATGGATAGAAAGTGTTCCACTTTATAGTTTAAATAGTCGAAGAATTTGGGAAAGTCTGTAGAGTTAGGGGAAAGATAGACAGCACAGACATATTTAGTATGAGAATGATAGGATAGTTTGAGCCATAAATTTGAGAATTCAGATGAGTCGAAATCGGGAACACGAGAGCAAGTGAGTATGTTGTGCACATATGCACAACATTCGCCTATGGCTTTGAAACTAGGATAGAGAAAGTAGGAGGATACGGAGAAGGGGCTGCTGGCAGTTGCTTCAGACACCTGTGTTTCGGTGAGGAAAAGAATCTCAGGTTTGCAGAAGAAGAGATGGTGTTCTACAAAGTGAAAATTAGAGGAAAGTCAGCGAATGTTGCAAAAGTTGATAGTAAGAGTGACAGGCTATGATCCAGAGCATTTTGAGGTGTCGTCAGGGAAAGGTCGGGCGGGCATTTATGGTCCCCTTCCCTGGGGACTCCGAGGTTGGGCTTATGTTCATCATATTTTTTAAATTTTGATGTGGAAGAATGAAGTGTGGTGTGCATGTTTAGTGTATAGGAGGAGGAGGTGTTTGTGAGAGCTAGCTGGATTACTCTCAGTGTAAGTGAGGCACAAAGCAAATCAGTAAGAAAGGCCAAGCAAATGAAACAGGAGTTCCCGCGATTACTTATCAAATGCCTATAACCTCTCCTGGGGTTAGCCCTGCTCGATTGGTGCCTACAATCTCCCCCATATATATACACTGTTAATCTTCTCCCTCCGTTGTGCTCCTCTGATTATAGCCATATCACTGTTACCTGTCCTGCCTCTCCTGTACAGCCTTCTGACTCCCTCAGCTGGCGGCGCTTGTGGCATTATGGCGCTGCCGACTGGGAGGCTCTTCGGCAGTACTTCTTTGATATTCATGGAATCATTTTTGGTTCCATGGCAGAAGATCCTCAGAGATCATTACTGAGGCGCATTACTGAGGTAATCCTTTCGGGCATGGAAGCATACATACCATTTTCCTTCTCTCAAACAAACTCACCAATATCTTGATTTACTCATGCTTGTTCTACTTCTAGCTAAAATTAGGAGAAATCATTTAAATGGTAATGTCACCTTCAAACTCGAGAATCTCGTTCTTCATAATATGTTTCTGCCTGGAATCAAGCCAAATCTTTTCTTTGACACGCCAAACACTCAATCCTCTGAACTTTCAACTCTAATTCTTCCCAAGCTTTTTGGTATCTAACCAAAAACCTCTCCAACAATTTAACTTCCTCATCACTCCCTCCTCTTCCTCTGACAAAGCTAAATTTTTCGCTCAAACTTTCGCTAAAACCTCCACCTTGGGTGATTCCGGCGCTAGTCCTCCCTCTCCAGCCCCCTCTCACTTACTTATGCCTAATATCAGAATCTCTTCTATGAATGTGCTTTCTACTCTCTCTGGTCTTAATATCAAGATGGCGCTATTACCGGATGGTGTCCCTCCGTCGTTCTCAAAAACTGTTATCCCGTGCTCACTCCTTGCCTAGGCAAACTCTCTTGTCCCTGTCTTTCCTTACTGCTGGAAGTTCACTCTCAAGCCTCCACCTATTGTCCAATTTATCTAATTTCTTGCATCTCTAAAGTTTTTTAAAAACAAGGGGAGAATTGTCAGTGCGGGTGAATCACGCGGCTCTCAACTTCTTCCTCACTTCCCTCTTGCTCCGCTCCCAGGGTGTGCCGATGCGGGCAAACCAAACAACTTTTGGCTACTGCCACGGGGAAACCAGATTGTCTAGGGCTGTAAAACTGCCACAGTGTATGCGGTAATTTTATCCAACTCTGTGAATCTAACAAAAATCGTCAATCCACCGTATAGCATAGGGCATATCACTATCCTAGCCTGTTCCAGCAGTTTAAAGGTTACTCTTCAACAATACATAAATCAAACCTTTATCTTCTGACAATATTCTTGGTGATTCTTCCTCATACTCTTGGAAAGATCATATTACCACTCTTGCTAAAACAGCTACCTAGAAGTTAAGTGTGCTCAACCGTATCCTTGAGAGAGAGAGAGAGAGAAAGAGAGAGAGAGAGAGAGAGAGAGAGAGAGAGAGAGAGAGAGAGAGAGAGAGAGAGAGAGAGAGAGAGAGAGAGAGAGAGAGAAAAAAGAGAGAGAAAGAAAGAAAGAAATAGAGAGAGAGAGGGAGAGAGATGTGATGACGGTTGGTATGATGGACGGGAGAGCAAAGGTAAAATTAGCGAAACCAGGACCATAAAAAAAACACAAGTTATGGTGAGGGGAAGAGAGGCGGAATATAAAGGATGGCTGGCAGAACACTACACCTCTCGCTGAATGTCTGTGTGTGTGTGTGTGTGTGTCTGTGTGTCAATGTGTGTGTGTCTGTCTGTATGTGTGTGTGTGTTTACAGGCATGATAACTCATCATGAGTTCAACTTTCCAAACCAATCTTAGTAACTCGCAAGTTCACGCTTCCTAATGTACACACCTCCGGATTACTCCTTTCTGTTTCCTTTTCTCTCATTTTATAATAATTAACATCCAAATACTTTACATCATTATTTGTTTATAACTCAAATGTTCTGCATATAAATGTTGCTTAATCATATTAATCCACCTTCTTTTTCCATATTATTGTGTTTATTTATTTATTTTAGTTTTGCTTTCCATTGTCATTTTGCCCAAGTTAAAATATCTGACGCGGTGCGGTATTATAATTGAACTATGGCTTCCCTGGTGATGGGCTGGTCTATCAGAGTGAGACCTGAGCGATCTCTGCCATACCCATACCTTACTCTGACTGTTCCTTTTACTTATATATTTTCTAGATCTCAAGTGACGGCGTCTCTTCCGTGGATTGACCTCCCACTCTACCAAGATTGGAAGCTAAAGCGTCACATTATTCCTTTGCCCCTCAACTTTCTCTTCATAATTGCTGAGGGGCACAGGGCCCTGGGTGGGGCTTTGGTTTCCCGGGCGTTTACGCACCCTCTCAGCTCCCCGCCATGGAGTGGCTTCGGTCACCCAGGCTTTATTGTGGTCGGCAGGGGGTTCTGTGGGGGCGCTCGTTTATGGCCTTGGCCTTACTTGGGGCCTTGGGGCTGTTCGGCCAGGCAGCTTGGGGAACAACAACAACAACAACAACAACTATGGCTTCCAGTATACAGCATTCAGTTCCTATTACGATTGCGGTAAATAATTTGCCATCACAATTATTTATGTGAAACAACTTCTGCTTTAGTAGAAATTTTCCGATGACAAACTTTGGTGCCGAATCGCTGCGACTCCAGTACCTTCTGTCTTTCAAATACATACATACATACATACATATACATACAATATATTGAGTAGAATATATTTCCATCACATTGTGATGAATCGTAAAGGGTTTCCTTTCGGTAGTTGATTGTTGTACAAACAAATTCCTGCCATAGCATTATTAATAAACTACTGTGTGCCATGATACTACTGATACCATGATACTGTGGCCTTTCCTCTAACTTTCACTTTGAGGAATACCACCTCCAACAAACCTGATCTTCTTTTGCTCACAAAAACTCAGGGTGTCTGAAGCAATGATAACAACCCCTTCTCTGTTTCCTCCTACTTCCTTTATCCTAGATTCAAAGCCAAAGGTGGATGTTGGGTGTAAGTGAATAACAAACTCACTTGCTCTCTTTCTCCCGACTTCCACACCTCTGAATTCTCAACGCTCTGGCTCAAACTTTTCTGTCAATCTCAAATTAAATATGTATGTGCTGTCTATCTATCCCCTAACCCGACTAACTTTCCTACATTCTTTGATTATCTTATCTTTAAAGTGGGACACTTTTTATCCATCTCTACCTTCTATGAAATCTCTACCTTGGGTGATTTCAATGTTCATCATAGCCAATGGCTATTCTCTCATTTAACTGAACAACCGGGAGAATAAGCTTACATCTGTTTGATCCGAAATTACCTAGACCAGTTAATCCAGCACCCTACTCATACTCCTGAATCTGGTTTACTCACACTTGTTCTACTGCTGTCCACAAAAGTGGAAGCATTTAAATAGTACTGTCACCTGCAAACTCAAGAATCTCATACTGTCTATGTTTCTGTCCGGAATCAAGGCAAATCTGTTCTTTGACTCGCCAAAAACCCTTTCCCATTAAATGCTCTGAACTTTCAAACTAGCTCTTCCCAAGTTTTTTGGCATCTAATTAAAAATCTCTCCAACACTTTTACCTCCTTGTCTTTCCCACCTCTTTTCCACTCTCACGGCACCACCGTCACTTCTTCCTTTGACAAAGCTGAACTCTTTGCTCAAGCTTTTACTAAAAACACCACCTTCGATGATTCCAGTGCTATTCCTCCCTATCCACCCCGCTCTCTTATACTTATGCCTAATATTCTAATCGATTCTAAGGATGTACTTTCTGCCCTCTCTGGGCTTAATACTAAGAAAGTGTACGGATCAGATGGTGTTCCTCCTGCTGTACTAAAAAAATAGTCTTCCATGCATATTCCCTGCCTAGGCAAACCATTCCGTCTCTGCCTTTCCTCTAACATCTTCCCATCTTGCTAGAAATGTGCTCTCACTTAAGTTGTCCCGAAGAAAGGTAACTGCTCTCAACCATCCAACTATCATTAAATTGCTCTGGTCTTCACATTTCATATGTCCATCATATAAGTAGAATAAACATACATGGAGATGCAAGACATCAGAGCAATTTAATGATAGTTAGAGGGTTGAGAGTAGTTACCTTTCTTTGGGACAACTTAAGTGAGAGCACATTTCTAGCAAGATGGGAAGATGTTAGAGGAAAGACAGAGACGGAATTGTTTGCCTAGGCAGGGAATATGCATGGAAGACTATTTTTTTAGTACAGCAGGAGGAACACCATCTGATCCGTACACTTTCTTAGTATTAAGCCCAGAGAGGGCAGAAAGTACATCCTTAGAATCGATTAGAATATTGAGAGTGACAGAAAAGTTTGAGCCAGAGCGTTGAGAATTCAGAGATGTGGAAGTCGGGAGAAAGAGAGCAAGTGAGTTTGTTATTCACTTACACCCAACATCCACCTTTGGCTTTGAATCTAGGATAAAGGAAGTAGGAGGAAACAGAGAAGGGGTTGTTATCATTGCTTCAGACACCCTGAGTTTTTGTGAGCAAAAGAAGATCAGGTTTGTTGGAGGTGGTATTCCTCAAAGTGAAAGTTAGAGGAAAGGCCACAGTATCATGGTATCAGTAGTATCATGGCACACAGTAGTTTATTAATAATGCTACGGCAGGAATTTGTTTGTACAACAATCAACTACCGAAAGGAAACCCTTTACGATTCATCACAATGTGATGGAAATATATTCTACTCAATATATTGTATGTATGTGTATGTATGTATGTATGTATTTGAAAGACAGAAGGTACTGGAGTCGCAGCGATTCGGCACCAAAGTTTGTCATCGGAAAATTTCTACTAAAGCAGAAGTTGTTTCACACAAATAATTGTGATGGCAAATTATTTACCGCAATCGTAATAGGAACTGAATGCTGTATACTGGAAGCCATAGTTGTTGTTGTTGTTGTTGTTGTTCCCCAAGCTGCCTGGCCGAACAGCCCCAAGGCCCCAAGTAAGGCCAAGGCCATAAACGAGCGCCCCCACAGAACCCCCCCTGCCGACCACAATAAAGCCTGGGTGACCGAAGCCACTCCATGGCGGGGAGCTGAGAGGGTGCGTAAACGCCCGGGAAACCAAAGCCCCACCCAGGGCCCTGTGCCCCTCAGCAATTATGAAGAGAAAGTTGAGGGGCAAAGGAATAATGTGACGCTTTAGCTTCCAATCTTGGTAGAGTGGGAGGTCAATCCACGGAAGAGACGCCGTCACTTGAGATCTAGAAAATATATAAGTAAAAGGAACAGTCAGAGTAAGCTATGGGTATGGCAGAGATCGCTCAGGTCTCACTCTGATAGACCAGCCCATCACCAGGGAAGCCATAGTTCAATTATAATGCCGCACCGCGTCAGATATTTTAACTTGGGCAAAATGACAATGGAAAGCAAAACTAAAATAAATAAATAAACACAATAATATGGAAAAAGAAGGTGGATTAATATGATTAAGCAACATTTATATGCAGAACATTTGAGTTATAAACAAATAATGATGTAAAGTATTTGGATGTTAATTATTATAAAATGAGAGAAAAGGAAACAGAAAGGAGTAATCCGGAGGTGTGTACATTAGGAAGCGTGAACTTGCGAGTTACTAAGATTGGTTTGGAAAGTTGAACTCATGATGAGTTATCAGGCCTGTAAACACACACACACATACAGACAGACACACACACCTTGACAGACAGACACACACACACAGACATTCAGCGAGAGGTGCCAGCCATCCTTTATATTCCGCCTCTCTTCCCCTCACCATAACTTGTGTTTTTGTTATGGTCCTGGTTTCGCTAATTTTACCTTTGCTCTCCCGTCCATCATACCAACCGTCATCACATCTCTCTCCCTCTCTCTCTCTATTTCTTTCTTTCTCTCTCTCTCTTTTTTTCTTTTTTTCTCTCTCTCTCTCTCTCTCTCTCTCTCTCTCTCTCTCTCTCTCATACTCCGATACTCAAGATACAAATAGCGACTCTCTTCCCCCTCAAGACAACTTCCGTGTCGTGAGGAACAACGTTTGCCCCAAGACCAGGAAACACATACCGATTACCGAGTGTCAAAACCGTTTCCAGATACTCGCAGACTCAGATGACGAAGAGGAAATAGAAGAAGTCCGGCTCGTGGGAGACTCGATGATACGTGGTCAGCTCACAGAGTTTTGCGCCAGGGCACCTAAGACCAGGAAGCGTTTTTGTATCCCTGGTGGTGGTGTGGATGACGTAGTTGCAGCAGTTGACGAAGTATCAAAGCTGGCCCCTGCAAATACAATGTACGTCATCCACGTTGGATCCAACGATATACAGCGAACCCGGTCGGAAGATTTGCTTTTAAAGTACCAGCAGCTGATCAAGTCGTTTAAGGAGAAGTCATCAAGGATCATCGTCTCAGGAATTGTCCCCCGGCTCGGTGTAGAGAGCCGATTTTACAACATAGCCACCAGCACAAATCGTTGTCTAGCAAACCTCTGCAGGAAGGAGAACGTGGGATTCGTCGACACCTGGGACAATTTCTACTACGATGACTATTTGTTTTCGGATGATGGAGTTCATCTGAACCAGGTGGGAGCAGCGCGTTTTGGGCGTCTTCTCAACGATGCGGTGAAGGATTTTCGGAGAAGAAATCGACTCAGCACAGGACAACCAGGAAGGAGGACCGAAGACAGCGAGGACGGCAATCTACAAAGGAATTAAATACTAATCCGTCAAGAACCGCGAATTTGGATAAAGCTCCACCAACACGACCCAAATTCAAACCGTCAGGGATAACGACCGAGGACCGAGGACAGCCATGAATGTAAATGTAGATCCAACCAGAACCAAAAATTCGATGAAAGAACGATCTGCGAGTTCTAAAACCGCAACTTTAAAGGTTTCTATGCAAACGCTCGTAGCATACGCAATAAATTTTCAGATTTAGAGGAACTAGTGTTTACAGAAAATTATGATGTGATTGGCATAACAGAATCTTGGCTCAATACACAAGATAGAGACTTTTTAGCAGAGTATTCACTTCCCGGTTATGTAATGTTTGAGAACAGCCGAATAAATAAAAATGGAGGTGGCGTTTTATTTTATATCAAAGAAAGTCTTAACCCGACCCTCGTGTCAAAACCTCAAATTGTGAACGTCGACACATCTTTTGTGCTAATAAAGAATAATAAAGGTACAAAAATAATACTTGCGTTAATATACAGACCTCCAGCTCAATCAGTGCAAACTGACCGAGAAATTTACGAACAAATTGCAGATGTAAGTAACTCACAAGATACCGTAATTTTTGGCGACTTTAATTTACCTGTGACCAAGTTGGGCGATACTCTTACTTCACACTCCGGACATGACTTGTATACGAACTTGCAAGAGAGTTCGCTTTATCAATTTGTTCGAATGCCGACCCGTGGTAATAACGTTCTTGACATTGTACTTGCAACAAAAGAAGAATTGATAGAGAATTTGAATGTTGGTGATGAATTCAGTAACAGCGACCATCGTACGATAACTTTCACTTTAAAGTTTACTAGTAACGAACCAAATAGTAGCATCGAAAAAGTCCCTAATTTCAAGAAAGCAAACTTCCATAAACTTAGAGCTATGTTTAAAGAAACTGACTGGAGCTTTTTAATTAACAATAACGACATAAATACATCTTGGAAGTTATTCGAAACCACTTACCTAAAAGCAGTGCAAGACTGCATACCATCGAAAATACGGCGTCCAGGCCATAATAATAAGCCCAAATGGTGGAATAAAGATATTTCAAACTGCCTGCTTGCTAAAAAATGTGCTAATGATAGATTAAAATCCTCACAAAATGACGAAGAACGGGTGAAATTTGTAGAGCTACGACGCAAAGCCAAAAAGTTAATTAAGCAAAGTAAAAAGACCTTAGAGTTACATATTGCGAATCAAAGTAAAACAAACCCGAAAGAATTCTATAGTTATATCAGAAAGAAAAAAGTAGTTACTTCAACTGTTGGACCGTTAGTCGATGAAAAAGGAGAATACACCAAAGACGAAGTACAAATGAGTAATGCCCTCAATACCTTCTTTGCATCAGTTTTTACAACAGAAGACCTCAGTGATATCCCTACACCATCGCCGATTCAGATTGATAATTCAGATGTTCTAAGCAATATCACCGTTACAGAGAGAGAAGTATTGAATTGTTTAGATAAACTCAAGGTAAATAAAACGCCAGGACCTGATACAATCTCGCCTAGAGTTCTAAAGGAAGCTAAGAATGAGCTCTCCAAACCACTGACATTACTATTCAATAAATCCTTGCAGTCTGGAACTATGCCTGATCAGTGGAAGCTAGCCAACGTAACACCGATATTCAAAAAAGGCAGCAAATCCCTACCCAGTAACTATCGTCCAATTAGCTTAACCTCAGTTGTATGTAAAATGCTAGAAACGGTCATACGAGACAGACTCGTAAATCACTTAGAGGAAAATAACATACTTAAAGATACTCAACACGGCTTTCGTAAAAAACGTTCCTGTTTAACAAACCTCTTAGACTTCTTCCACGATATCCTCAACCTCTACGATGAGAGTAAAGCTGTAGATATTATATACCTTGATTTTCAAAAGGCCTTTGACAAAGTTCCCCACAAACGTTTACTGCTAAAACTAAAAGCGCATGGAATACAAGACGGTGTGTTGAAATGGATAGAAAATTGGCTCAGCAACAGAAAGCAAAGGGTAGTCATAAACGGTAAGGCATCTAAATGGACCAATGTAAGTAGCGGGGTACCCCAGGGATCGGTACTAGGACCAATTCTCTTTCTAATTTACATCAACGACATAGATGAGGGTCTCACCTGCACAATCTCAAAATTTGCTGACGATACAAAAATTGCAAATAGCGTACTCTCAAAAGAACAAGTTGACGATATGCAACACAATCTAGATAAATTGTCATGTTGGGCCCAAATTTGGCAAATGAGTTTCAATGCGGATAAATGTAAAGTACTACATGTCGGATACCTAAATGAGAAAGCAAACTATTCGATGAATGGCACTCAGCTTAAGAATGTAAACAGAGAAACTGATCTGGGAGTAACAATATCGAGTAACCTAAAACCGAGTCAACAATGTTCAGAAGTTGTTAAGAAGGCAAACAAAATAATTGGCTTTATAGGCAGGTCATTTGAGCATAAATCCAAAGAAGTTATCCTAACCCTTTACAATTCCTTAGTCCGCCCTCTTCTGGAATACTGCGTTCAATCCTGGTGCCCTTATTACCAAAAAGATATAAACAAGCTAGAACGAGTTCAACGTAGAATTACCAAAATGATACCTAGCCTAAAGAACAAACCATACGAAGAGCGTCTTAGAGAATTAAATCTATTTCCTTTAACCCAGCGCAGATTAAGAGGCGACTTAATTCAAGTGTTCAAAATCATCAAAGGCATCGACAATATGAACTGTAGTAAGTACTTCACTATCGACCAATCTAATTACACGCGGGGAAACGGTTGCAAAATTATTGGTAAATCTTTTAACTCGCACGAATCTAAGAATTTCTTCTTCAATCGAGTTGTCAACTTGTGGAATGGGCTTCCCCGAGACGTTATAGACTGCAGCACCGTTGATTCATTTAAATTTCGCCTAGACAAATATCTCGCATCAAACCCGCGACTGACTGCGTTTGTAAATGAATAACTTTATCCTTCCCTCAGTTACTAACCCATATGTCCCCTACTAACTTCCTAGTCCTGCCACGTTAGTGGCAGGGCAGTAGTTCCCTTTCCAATGTTCCCTTACCCACTCTAAACCACTGTTTGGACACTTGATCCTCAGTGTTTTGGAGGACAAGCAACCTAGAAGGGTCACTAGATCTGTTGTTGCTTGATTTCCTTTGTACTCCTTTGTACTCTCTCTCTCTCTCTCTATTTCTTTCTTTCTCTCTCTCTCTTTTTCTCTCTCTCTCTCTCTCTCTCTCTCTCTCTCTCTCTCTCTCTCTCTCTCTCTCTCTCTCTCTCTCTCTCTCTCTCTCTCGCTCTTTCTCTCTCTCTCTCTCAAGGATACGGTTGAGCACACTTAACTTCTAGGTAGCTGTTTTAGCAAGAGTGGTAATATGATCTTTCCAAGAGAGGGGCCTGTATGAGGAAGAATCACCAAGAATATTGTCAGAAGACAAAGGTTTGATTTATGTATTGTTGAAGAGTAACCTTTAAACTGCTGGAACAGGCTAGGATAGTGATATGCCCTATGCTATACGGTGGATTGACGATTTTTGTTAGATTCACAGAGTTGGATAAAATTACCGCATACACTGTGACAGTTTTACAGCCCTAGACAATCTGGTTTCCCCGTGGCAGTAGCCAAAAGTTGTTTGGTTTGCCCGCATCGGCACACCCTGGGAGCGGAGCAAGAGGGAAGTGAGGAAGAAGTTGAGAGCCGCGTGATTCACCCGCACTGACAATTCTCCCCTTGTTTATAAAAAACTTTAGAGATGCAAGAAATGACAGTGTGGTAATCCCGACACTGACTTACGGAAGCGAAGCATGGACGTTGGTTGAGAGACTCAGACCAAGAGTGAGAGCAGTGGAAATGAATTACTTAAGGAGTGCGTGCGGAGTTACATGGAGGGATAAACAGACTAATGAGGAAGTAAGAAGGAGGTGTGGTGTGGAGGTAGATGTGCTAGAAAGTGTGAAAAGGAACAACTTGAGATGGTTCGGCCATATGGAACGTATGGAAAGCGAGAGAATGACTAAGAGGGTGTACGAGAGCGAGGTGGAGGGACAGAGGGGGAGAAGTAGACCGAATATGAGGTGGAAGGATGGAGTGAGGAACTACATGAACGAAGGCGGTGCTGGTTGGGGGGAGGGGCGTCGACTGACTGGGGACAGAGGTGCATGGGGGCGGTTCGTTCGTGGCCACCCCTTCGGGGATCACGGCGTCAGGCAATAGATAGATAGATAGATGCAAGAAATGAGATATATTGGACGATAGGTGGAGGCTTCAGAGTGAACTTCCAGCAGTAAGGAAAGACAGGGACAAGAGAGTTTGCCTAGGCAAGGAGTGAGCACGGGATAAAAGTTTTTGAGAACGACGGAGGGACACCATCCGGTCTGTGCGCCATCTTGATATTAAGACCAGAGAGAGTAAAAAGCACATTCAAATAAGAGATTCTTATATTAGGCATGAGTAAGTGAGAGGGGGCTGGAGAGGGAGGACTAGCGCCGGAATCACCCAAGGTGGAGGTTTTAGCGAAAGGTTGAGCGAAAAATTTAGCTTTGTCAGAGGAATAGGAGGAAGTGATGAGGAAGTTAAATTGTTGGAGAGGTTTTTGGTTAGATGCCAAAAAGCTTGAGAAGAATTAGAGCTGAAAGTTCAGAGCATTGAGTGTTTGGCGTGTCAAAGAAAAGATTTTATCTTGATTCCAGGCAGAAACATATTATGAAGAATGAGATTCTTGAGTTTGAAGGTGACATTACCATTTAAATGCTTTCTCCTAATTTTAGCTAGAAGTAGAACAAGCATGAGTAAATCAAGATATTGGTGAGTTTGTTTGAGAGAAGGAAAATGGTATGTATGCTTCCATGCCCGTAAGGATTACCTCAGTAATGCGCTTGGTATTCTCTGAGGATCTTCTGTCATGGAACCAAAAATGATTCCATGAAAAATAAAAAAAGTACTGCCGAAGAGCCTCCGAGTCGGCAGCGCCATAATGCCACAAGCGCCGCCAGCTGAGGGAGTCAGAAGGCTGTACAGGAGAGGAAGGATAGGTAACAGTGATATGGCTATAATCAGAGGAGCACAACGGAGGGAGAAGATTAACAGTGTATATATATGGGGGAGATTGTAGGCACCAATCGAGCAGGGCTAACCCCAGGAGAGGTTATAGGCATTTAATAAGTAATCGCGGGAATTCCTGTTTCATTTGCTTGGCCTCTCTTACTGATTTCCTTTGTTCCTCACTTACACTGAGAGTAATCCAGCTAGCTCTCACAAACACCTCCTCCTCCTATACACTAAACATGCACACTACACTTCATTCTTCCACATCAAAATTTAAAAAAGCAAAATATGATGAACATAAGCCCAACCTCGGAGGTCCCAGGGACCATAAATGACCGCCCGACCTTTCCCTGACGACCCCTCAAAATGCTCTGGATCATAGCCTGTCACTCTTACTATCAACTTTTGCAACATTCCCAGACTTTCCTCTAATTTTCACTTTGTAGAACACCATCTCTTCTCCTACAAACCTGATATTCTTTTCCTCACCGAAACACAGGTGTCTGAAGCAACTGCCAGCAGCCCCTTCTCCATATCCTCCTACTTTCTCTATCCTAGTTTCAAAGCCATAGGTGGATGTTGTGCATATGTGCACAACAAACTCACTTGCCCTCGTGTTCCCGATTTCGACTCATCCCAATTCTCAAGTTTATGACTCAAACAATCCTATCATTCTCATACTAAATATGTCTGTGCTGTCTATCTTTCCCCTAACTCTACAGACTTTCCCAAAATCTTCGACTATTTAAACTATAAAGTGGAACACATTCTATCCATTTCTCCTTTCTCAGAAATCTCCATCTTAGGAGATTTCTACATTCACCACCGCCAATGGCTCTCCTCTCACACTACTGACCAACCTGGTGAACAAACCTACATCTTTTCTATCCTAAATGACCTAGAACAGCTAGTTCAACAACTCACCCGTATCCTGGATCGCTTCCATGCTTCCGTGGCCGAGGACCCTCGGAGAGTGCTGAACGCATTACCTAGGTAATCCTATCGGGCATGGAGGCATACATTCCATCTTCTTTCTCTCAGACTAATGCATTTTTTTTTTGGTTTACTCACGCTTGTTCTACTGCTGTCCGCAATAAGGAGGAAGCATTCAAACGGTACCGACGCCTTAAAACTCAAGAATCTCATTCTTCCTATGTTTCTGCCCGGAATCAAGCCAAATCTGTTCTTCGACTTGGCAAACACTCTTTCATCAACAATAAATGCACTGAACTATCCAACTCTAGCTCTTCCCAAGCTTTCTGGCATCTAGACAAAAACCTCTCCAACAATTTTTCGTCCTCGTCTTTCCCTCCCCTTTTCCACTCTGATGGCACAACCATCACTTCTTCCTCTGACAAAGCTGAACTCTTCGCTCAAACTTTTGCTAGAAACTCCGCCTCGGATGGTTCCGGTGCTATTCCTGCCTCTCCATTCCCATCTCTCCTACATATGCCTAATATCCTAATATCTTCTAAAGATGTACTTTCTACGCTTTCTGGGCTTGATACTAAGAAGGCGTACGGTCCGTATGGTGTTCCTCCTCAGTGGCTGATTTATGGGGGAGGGGGGGGGGGGGTGCGTAGGCCATGGCCTAGGGCCCTGCGCCCCCAAGGGGCCCACACCTTGGCTTGGATTTGAAGAAAAAGAAAAGTTGATTCACAGTTTGCTTTTTCGGCTATTATTTTTTGTTAGCGATTACCCCATTCCCAGTACAACTAGAATGAATGGCATTATGACTTTTAGAACAACAAATCATGGGTATTAAATGTATAATGATTGCATTATATTTTTTTAAACACGTAAAACACGTAATCCGCTTACCTGGTAGAAGAAAACATTTAGTTATCCCTAATAATTATGCTACCATATCCGTTTTCTTCAATGACGGGAAATGTTGTTCAAATATTTGAATTTTTCCTTACAGTTTCTGATATTGTATAATAATGTCAGATTATTTTATTATGATAATCAATAAGCTTTTAACCCTCCAGCCCCGGGGGCTATAGCTTGCGACTGTGCTGCGGTACCGGGTGTTTTGACGATCTTTGGGCTATGTTAACTACTCTGTAAGTCAATGAATATGGCATGTAATGTTGTGAATATAATAGAATAATGTTCCACAAACCTTCCTCTGTCGAATGGCGTTGAGTAGAGGTCTCTAGCCCCTCTGGTTGCATAATGGTGAGCGCGGGAAGACGAGTGCTTTTCGGCGGCAAATTCTTCCCGCGTTCGGACGCGTCGCCCCGGCCATGGCTACGACGCACCTAGCCGCTCGTCGCGCCAAAGTATTTATCTCCCTTAGACGATTTTAGTGTTTGATATTGAGAATGTGATGTTTATTTGATATTTTTCTAGTTATTTTGAGGCCAATTATATAAAATATGTTTATTAGGGTATCACTGTCACTGATATTGCTAATTTTCACTCGATACCCTACATTTTATTAGTAATTGAGGTAGGTTATTGTTGTATTAGGCACAGATTATTCGTTATTACAGGTGTTTATTATTCTTTGGTCATCAAGTATTGTGTCTTGTGTCACTTTCACTTTGATAAATATGCTTTAGAGTGTCACTGTCACTGATAATGCTCATTTTCACTCGATACCGTACATTTTCTTAGTAATTGAAGTAGGTTATTGTTGTATTAGGCACTGATTATTCGTTATCACAGGTGTTTATTATACTTTGGCCATCAAATATTAGGTCTTGTGTCACTTTCACTTTGACAAATATGCTTTAGAGAGTGTCACTGTCACTGATAATGCTCATTTTCACTCGATACCGTACATTTTATTAGTAATTGAGGTAGGTTATTGTTGTATTAGGCACTGATTATTCGTTATCACAGGTGTTTATTATACTTTGGCCATCAAATATTAGGTCTTGTGTCACTTTCACTTAGTTATATGATTTGTAAACGTTTTATATACAATTTATTGTGTCTTTTTTCACTGATTTATATATTTCTATAGGTTCTAATCATATGAATGTCACTTGGTATATACATATGTGTCACTTTCACATATTATTATGGTGTAATTGTATTTGTATCAATTTTCTCATAATACATGACTTTTGTATTACAATAAATTGGTTTTCTTCCACTTTTTGCCTATATATAATTATAGTGTACATATTGTCATTTTATTTGGCAATTTCAGTATGATTATTAGAACTCCAGCTTGGAGTGGTAATCAAAGAAGCACTCTAAAGCACAGAGTGCCACCTTGCACTCCACACACTCCATGGTTGACTTTTTACCTGGCATCGGCCTCACCCTGCTGTTGTAGCAGACATGGCACCGCTTCTGCTGTGTTCTTCCTGATTCATTCTGAGGCAGGGAACCAAGCCTGTGCCTAATCAAGTATTGAGCACACTGCAAGCGGTCAATAACGGCGGGCCCAGGATGTGCCACTGCCCTCTGTGGCATAGCATACTTCTCCAGTAGCTCCGTCAACACCTGCTTTTGGAACCTCCGCAGGCTATTGAACTTCATGGGTGTGTTCACATTCCGAAGCTTGTATATATTGTAGGCATTCAGAACTGACATGTCCACCATATGCAGAAAGAACTTTTTGTACCATCTGCACGAGGTACGCAGGCAGTCAATGAAGCCTATCTGCATGTCGGACTTGTCCACCAGCCTCATGTTGTTGTAGTCCAGGACAGCATCGGGCTTGGTCACCCTGGCCTGGGTGCGGCGATCCACCTTGCCAGTCTCCACCATTTCCCCCTTGTGGATGGTGGTCAGGAGGTTGACCTTCCGCTGGTCGTGCCAGTGGATTGCCAGAATGGGCCCCGACTTCTTCTTCAACACATCACCTTTTTTGGTCTTTGGAGGGAAAGGTGGCATGCCCTTCCTTTTCCCTCGTACTGTGTCTACAGTCCCCGTCTTGCGCTCATGCAGGTACTGTGAGAGAGTGGGGGACGTGTAATAATTGTCCGTGTAGAGGACGTGATTCTTGTGAAAGTAGCGGTCCATCATGGCTTGCACCACTGCTCCGCCAAAGCCAATGAGGGGGTCCACAAGCAAGTCCCCTTCCTTCCCGCTGTAGACCAGGAAGTCCAGGACATAGCCAGTTTGGCAGTCGCACAGCACAAAGAATTTTATGCCAAAGCGATGTCTTTTTGAGGGGATGTACTGCCGGAAGCTGAGTTTTCCCCGGAACAGCACAAGAGACTCGTCAATGACGACCTTGCGGAAGGGCTTGAAGTAGGAGGTGAAGCGTTCTCGCATCATCTCATACAACGTCCTAATCTTCCACAGCTTGTCACCGAGGTGGGCGTCGGTGTTGGTGACAAGATGGAGCGCTGCGAGGATATCAAGGTACCGGTCGCGAGACATATATTTCCCGAAGGCAGTGGTGGATATCAGATCATTGGTGATCCAATAGTCAGGCAACCTATGCTTCTTGACATGAGGCATTAGCATGGTGAGTGCCAGGAACACCATGAACTCTTTATGAGTCACTGGGGTCCACTGCCTCATGTGGCCCTTGGTCACCTTGCCCAAAATGTGGACCTGGAATTGGTGCTGCTTATTTGTCTCTTTGACAACATAGCCTACCACCTCCTCATCAAAGAAGGCCTCAAATAGTTCGTGTGGTGGAGCATTGGGGCCTGCAGGAAAATTGGGGGTAATGCCTGAACCCTCCAGTACCTCATCAAAAGCTGGCACATCAGGGTTGTATCCATCCCCATCAACTACGTCTTGCCACTGAAAAACGTAGAATGGGTCTTGTCTACGCTGACGAGGAGCTCCAGCTGGTGGCCCAGCACGCCCACGGCCAACTCGGGAGGCGCGCGCCCTAGGGTGGCGAGGGCGTCGGCCAGGGCAGCAGGCAGCACGACGGGCAGCACGACGCCGGGCCAAGCGGATGGGTCGAGGGTCGTCGATGTCCATATAGTCATCGTCAGAGTGGTCATCTTGCCCTGACGGTGGACCTATGTAATCATGGCCAGAGTCTTCAGAGAGGTGCCCTTCATCATCAGTGGCCCCCACATAATCTGGCGGGGAACCAGTGATGCGTGGGCGGCGTGCGGGTGGGCGAGGTGGGGAAGGAGTGGCAGGTGAGGCTGTGTCCCCCCGAGGTCCTGGGCTCCTTGGCCTGCGACGAGTGACAGAAAGCAATGTTTCACTGTCACTAGGCCGAGGTATTGGTGATGCGAGCTCAAAGACTTCTTCAGGAAGACATGTTGAAGGCGGGAGAGGTGGGGAGGACCGTGGGGAAAGTTGCGGGGACGTATGGCTGGGGCCGGCCGGGGTGGACGCCGCGGGAGCCTCGAACAAAACTCTCTTACTTTTCTTAATTTTGTTGGTATATTTCCTACCTTTCCCCTTTTCGGCAGCAGTATGTCTCCTGTCGGGGGACCTAGGAGGCAAATAGGCCGAAAGTGTGGGGTCCTCAACCCTTGGCAATGGTGGGGGTGGTGGGGAAGAATGCAGGGCATCCGGGTCATCTTGGGTGGCGTGGGTAGATAAGGGAGACAATGGCGGACGAGAAGGGTCACCACGCTGACCCTCACTCACAGCCTCATCCTCACCAAGTATTTTTGCTAGTTCCCTAGCTGCCGCGGCCGCCTTCTCGCCTTCTCAAGTATTTTCTGCTTATACAAGTGTAGCTTGAAAGGCGATTTACCTGGGGAAGGGCTTGGAGTCGTGTCACTTATGCGAAATTTGGTGAGTGACCTTGAACTCTCCCACTCACTCACTCTCTCAAGTTCACTGTCTTTAGGTAAACCAGCTTCCTCAACAACTGGTACATCATCTTCATCACTCTCATCACTGTCATGTTCTCTCGCAAATCCCAGGAATTGCTCTTCTTTGTCACTCTCATGGCCATAATCACTCGACTTATAATTACTGGAGTCGTCACTGACTTCATCATCAACATTATTCTTGGCATCAGCTCGATCATAAAGTCTCAATGTCGTCTCAATACCTCCGGGAGATAACACATTTAGGCGATGGCGTCAGGGTACGACGCGACGAACTAGCAAGGGCGTCGTAGGAAGCACGATATCGGACACAGCGGAATCACAATTTGGCGTACTATCCATGATGGCGTCGGGGTAGATACTGTTGCTGTGGCGTCGTTTACGCCTGGTGGCGCCACCTACCGTCCCATGATACCAAAAATGTAATTCGTTTACCTGGTAGAAGAAAAGATTTAGTTATCCCTGATAATTATGCTACCATATCCGTTTCCTTCAATGGCGGATAATGTTGTTCAAATATTTGAATTTTCCCTTACAGTTTCTGATATTGTATTTTAATGTCAGATTATTTTATTATGATAACCAATAAGCTTTTAAACATTATTATTAACCCTTAATTAGCGGCGAGCAACATAAGTCGAGTTAAAAAAAGCTGGACTATGTGGCGGCGCTCGACATAGGTCGAGTCGCAATTTCAGCACGTAATGTGGCTGAGAGAGAGAGACAAGTGGTGGCAGGAGACTAGCGAGCGTATGACTGCTCCAGACCACCGCGGCGAACCTACTGACACAAATCTCAGCTCCCTCCTCCCTCTCTCACTCGCTACATACTCAATTATGTACCGAAACTACCGAATTACCTGCTTTTTGCACTCGCGTTGCACGGTTATTGCAAGAAAACTATCCATCATACAAGGATCGTTATGGTGTCATTCGAAAGCTCTGTTTATGCCCTTTCAGGGATAGGTACTTGTTTTACGTTCTGGGTCTTATTTAGGCATGAAAATGATCACGTAAACAGCCCTATTTTGGCTAAAAACACCCCGCTGTGCGGTACATATAATAAACCGCATAGGCCGCTCGTAAGGTGTTAATATAACATAACATATTCATGTTATAAGTTTTTAAATTCAAAAGTTCACGTAGCCTCGAATGTTACTGGCGTGTGGTAAATAAACAGACCTGACCGAGCAGCTGGGCTGAGAAGGTAGGAATGGATGTTTTGTTAATATTATATTATTAATTATTGGGAATCTAGGTCTTTTTCCCAAATGTCTCTCACCCATCCTCACTTATAGGCCTAAATACCCGTGATTAAGTGGTTATTTTACTGGCACTGCCTATGCCTTGTATTTTTGCTAAACCAATTATTATTGATGGGTAGTCTGGATAGTAGGCGCCGCTATAGCACAGAGCTCGGCACGCTCGTTTCCTAGCCCAGACGAGATTCAAGAGCAAGAGGAGCAGATAGTTCCCGTAGGTGGAGGTGCAATTTTGTATGCCTAGGTCTATGGAATCTAGACCCATGCTAATCAATCTCCTTAGTCCTTAAGCTGTTTGCCTACATTAGCTTAACCCATTCACTACCAGTGCCATCCTTTTAAATTTGTTCTGGCTTATTTTAGACGATGATATTATATCACAAAATGTATAATAGCCTATAGCCTATATCAATATTTTATCTATATAATCTATTAAACTATTTTTTATGAAAAATAATTTTGTCTAGGCCTAGCCCATTTTCCAATCACTTAAAATTCCGTTTTACATTAGGCTAAGTAGAAAGGTAATAAGTTACAATTATAGTTTGTAGCCATGGACAGTAGTTTACAATTTAAAGGTGGTTTTATCATGCTGGTCTAAAGATTAATATCATTGGCAATGCGATCATGCCTTCATCTTCAGCAACTCATTCTAATTTTGATGACATAATGTCAATGACAATTTTCACATTGAAAAATGAATCAAAGTAAAATGTTAATTATTTTCTATATTTCACAGAAGTTCAAAGCCTCATTCGGCAAAACCAACAACCGATCCATTCCAATAGCCTAGCTACATACAGTAAACGCTGCAAAATATGCATTTTTTGTTTTCTTCACCCTCTCACCACGGAAGGGCTCTTGAACGCCCATAAAAAAGCATATAACAGGTACCCGGAAGGGCTCATGAATGCCCAGTGGTTGAAAGCCTGTGAGCTTCGTGTGCGAGGCGTCGGTCCGACGCATGTAAACAACAGCCGGCTGGACCGACGCCCCGCATCTCCGGCCACAAGAAGGAGAGCGTCGCTTGTTCGTGTGTGCCTGTATGTTGTTGTTAAGTATCGAAAAGTAGTGTAAAGTGGCTGTTTTGGCCATAAAGTTATCTCCAATGAAATCATCATCACAGCTCAACCAGTTGACATAGAGAGCTCTACTTAATGCCATTCTACAGGTAAATAACACAGCTACGCTTGGGGATGCGCGGGAATGCGGGAAGCAGTCTGATTAACAAATATATGGTAGCCTAGCCTAGAAGTTTTTCGGCCAAAATACCCGGGTTTTGAGGAATATATATATAATACATAGCCGGGGCTGGAGGGTTAACAAAGCAGGCTCTGGTTCAATCAATATTGTCAGTGTTATCGTTGTTGTACAGTACATAGATCTATGGTTAATTTTGTACACCTGTGTACATCTACTATTTCAATTTACTAGTTACAAAGCTAAATAAAATAACGTGATCAATAGGCTATTGACAAAATAATCAGAATGTATATTGGATTAGCATAAATAGGCTCAGCCGCTCATGTTGTGTCAAATTATGAGTATTTTTAACCCTCTCGCATTCGGTAACTTAATTATCAAACTTATGGTAAGACATTCTCTAATTTTCCATGAAATATCAGGCTGGGCGAGTTTTCGAAGCCTTGTGTTTTTCTGTATTTTCATCCACCAGAATGCTGTTTATTGTGATGTATTATATGTCAATGGAAAGAGGAATATTTATAGTACATGATAAAACAAAACAAAATGTAAATAAATCGAAATATGAAAGTGTAAATGAGTCCGGAATACAAATATTTCCCATGCAATTGTCTTCACACCGTCCTAGCTCTAAATTGTGAGTGATGACCATATATTTTTTTTGCTCAAATAATAGTATTTTTTCTCCTCTTTCCAAATCTGAAAACAGAAATTGTTTATCTTGAATAGTTCTCAAGCAGTGACCGAAAAAAAAAAAAAAATCGATTTATTTCGTTGCTACGAAGTGTATGGTTTTAAATTTAGGCTGTATGAATACGGCAAATAATGCTGATGAGTATAAAACAAACTAGAAGTTCCTAGGACAAATACTTTTTGCGCTATGAATATTTGAAATGAAGAGCCAAAATGCGAATATTTATGCTTCACCCATCTCTGTTCCGGCGATGCTAGCCGGGTTCCGAGCTGTTCCCCACCTCGTGGTTGCGTTATTTGCTCGGATACTTATATAACTGTATATATCACCAGTATCGAAAAATTTTGCTCTTTCCAATGGTGCAAACAAAAATAATATAGCGTAATTGGTTCGCGAGCTATGCGCAATTGTTTCCATGCAATGACAGACGAAAAAAAATAGATATGGTTTATAACATTTTCGATTTATTTCGTTGCTACGAAGTGTATGGTTTTAAATTTAAGCTGTATGAATACGGCAAATAATGCTGATGAGTATAAAACAAACTAGAAGTTCCTAGGACAAATACTTTTTGCGCTATGAATATTTGAAATGAAGAGCCAAAATGCGAATATTTACGCTTCACCCGTCTCTTTTTCCGCCAATGCTAGCCGGGTTCCGAGCTGTTCCCCACCTCGGCATTGGTTTATTTGCTCGGATACGTATATAACTGTTTATATCACCGTCATCGGAAAATTATGCTCTTTCTAATGGTGAAAACAAAAATAATATAGCGTTATTGGTTCGCGAGCTATGCGCAATTGTTTCCATGTACTGCTATTGTTTTGTAAATAAATGAGAATGTTTATACAGTTGTTTATCTTTGCCACAATATACAACACTTTTATATAATTTTCCTTGCCAATAATTGTATAATGTTCATAGAAGACATGTCAGTCATGAAGGTTGTCAATTTTACTTACCTGATAGGGCCACAACACTTTCCAACGGGAAGGGAAATGGCTCCTGGGTTAACACTGAAAAAACAAAACAAGAAAGCCAGGTTATCATCAAGTAATAAATTCAGAAATAATTCTATTGTACACACACATAAAGTAATATATAAATATATACATATAATTATATATATATATATATATATATATATATATATATATATATATATATATATATATATATATATATATATATATATATATATATATATATATATATATATATATATACAAGGTGTCAAACAAAATATAATGAATGGTAAAAAAAATGTGTGTACGTGTGTGTATATATAAATTTATATATATATATATATATATATATATATATATATATATATATATATATATCAAAAATATATATATATATATATATATATATATATATATATATATATATATATATATATATATATATATATATATATATATATATATATACAAGGTGTCATATATATATATATATATATATATATATATATATATATATATATATATATATATATATATATATATATATATATATATATATATATATATATAATATATATATATATATATATATATACAAGGTGTCAAACCACAGAAATATGCAGATTTCCTAGCCACCCTAGGAGGTACTGCATTTGACTCGTTTTTTGTTTTAGAGTGGTTTCCCCAGGAGGCCTATATCCACTTTGATGATGAAGGTGGGTAAATGTAGGTGGGTAAATGTAGGTGGGTGAATGTCGGTGGGTGAATGTGTGGGTGAATGTCGGTGGGTGAATGTCGGTGGGTAAACGAGGGTGGGTGAATGAAGGTGGGTGAATGAAGGGGGGTGAATGAAGCCGGGTGAATGAAGAAGAGAGATGGAGAAGAGAAATGAATGAATCAATGAATGAATGATTGCACATGGCTCCTGACTATAGGACACCTGCATTGTGACGATGTAAAAGGTTGAAGCAGTCGTTGACGTCAATGCAGAGGGCAACCGTGCAAGTCGTGCAGTGGAAGCTTGTGTCCTTGCGAATGCCATTCATTACTTTGCAGTAATAGCAACGGAGTCGCTTCTTGGCCGGAATCCTC
Source organism: Paralithodes platypus (assembly GCA_032716605.1). Classification (NCBI taxonomy): domain Eukaryota; kingdom Metazoa; phylum Arthropoda; class Malacostraca; order Decapoda; family Lithodidae; genus Paralithodes; species Paralithodes platypus. The sequence continues at coordinate 20,728,505 of CM064547.1, read as the reverse complement.
TGCCGAGAATGGTCCAAGGCCCTGTTCAACCGGACATGGTTCAGAACAATAGGATGGGGCCTTGGGACCACTCCCGGTCGAGGTCTCCGGACTCGCACCGCTCCTGCTGCTTCCAGTACTGGTGGCGGTTGGTTGGCAGCTTCAAGAGCTGCTTCCCCATCGTCACCAGCAGTAGCTGCATCAGGTGCTAGTACCACGGGGGGTTGAACCAGGACATAGTTTCCCCCCGGGGCAGCAGCATCAGCGGCAGCATCATCTGGTTCTGGTGGTGGGGAGGGGACATCGAGACGTGGTGCCCTCTCAACGCCTCCACCAGGAGCAGCAACAGGAGAGGGTGGAGTGTTGTCAGGAGCAGCAGGGGCTGGGGAGTCTGGATGGTCGTCGTCGGACGACCCAGATGATCCACCGGGTTGCCGTTGCCTGTGTGCATGCCTCTGTGGCTCACGCTGGTCAGGCGGCAGATCTTGTGCTCGGTGGACTGGCCTCCCCGACATAGGCCACTCTGCAGGGTTGAAGTGCAGCAAGGAAGTACAGATGTGCTCCTGGAAGTCCAGCAAGGTCATCTTCTTCCTTGGGTAGCACTTCCTGTACAGGACATGGGCGTTGAAGAGGGCCATTTGGATGAAGTAGAAGGTGATGTTCTTCGTCCACTTGACCGTCCTTCGCTGGATGGGGTAGTACTGGACCATCTGGTCGAAGTGATCCACCCCACCCATGTGGATGTTGTAGTCTTCAATGCAAACAGGTTTGAAGATCTCCCTCTGTCCACGACGCCACTTGCCCTGTTGGTCCTTCTCTTTGAAACTGACAAGCTTCGGGATGGTGTCCTGCTTGTGGAAAGTGGACACCATGTTGACGATGCGCTTGTCTCATCAAAGTAGGACCATGGTTAAGCCGTTGTTCATTGCTAATGTCGTATCGCGTTCAAGCTGATTTGCTTTAGCAATGTCGCACAACCGGTTAGGAGCTCCTCGTACAAGGCGCAGGGTGCCACACACATAGATGTTGTGTGTGAGCATTTGCTGGCACAGGTCAACTGAGATGTAATAGTTGTCCATGTACAGCCTGTACCCCTGGCCTCTGAAGGACTCCGTGAGACCCTCCACCGTCTCCTGGAGAGATGTACCCGGACCGGTGTAGACCCGAAAGTCCCACACATAGCCAGTCAACGCCTCTGCCAGGATGTACAGCTTGACACCGTACTTCGTCGGCTTCATTGGGTTGTAAACCTTAAATGAAAGGCGTCCCTTCCATCCAAGGCTGCCTTCGTCAAGGGACAGCTTTTCGGTGGGGATGTATGCCAGCTTGAAGCCTTCAAGTAGGTATTCCATCACCGTACGAACCTTCACAAGCCTGTCCTTGTTCTGCCTGCAGACTGCCTTGTTGTTGAAGGCATGGAAATACTTCAACAAGGCTAGATACTTAGTCCTACTCATCGTTCTCCGAAATACTGGGTAGTCGTGAAGGACAGTTGAACGCCAGTAGTGACTCAGAGAAGGAATCTTGGTGATGCCCATGAGGAAGTACAGACCAAGGAATTTGGCCATTTCCTCCTCACCAAACAGGTGCCAAAGAGCGGCTGCTCCGTCAACGAACTTGGCGTAAGCATTTGTCTCCAATACCAGGTATTGCAGCATCTCCCTTGTAAAGAAGAGCTGGAAGAACTGGAGAGGAGTCACCGGCTTTGGAACCTACATGCCAGGGGTCCCTGAGAACAGATCAGGCTGGGTGTCGAAGGGGGTGTCGGTCCAACCGGCATCACGATCGGGGGCAGGATCGCGAGCACGGCCACGACCACCGCGAGGACCACCGCGAGGACCACCGCGAGGAACACCTCTGCGGCCCCTGGGCCTACCACCTGCCCCCCTACGGGGACCTGGCCTCCGGCGTGGCATAGGTGGTAGGTCGAGGGGTTGAGTGGGGGGGGCTTCTGCATCAGATGATGCAGAAGCCAGTGAACCTGGTGCAGCACCAAGTGATGAAAGGTGTGGAGCTGGTGAACCTGGTGCAGCTGCACCAGCTGGTGAAAGGTGTGGAGCTGGTGAACCTGGTGCACCTGTACCAGTTGGTGAATGGTGAAGAGGAAGCCTTTGGGGAAGAAGCTCCTAAATTTTTGCTGGAGGATTCAACGCTGTGCGTGGCACCTCAGCAACAACCTGAGCACGCACTGCGGCTTCAGCAACCTCAGCACGCATTGCGGCTCGATGCTCAGGCAGAACAAATGCCGAGGGGGTCAAAGGTGTGTCGCTGAAGGGGGACACTGCGGGGGTGACCGTTCCCATGGCATGAGAAGGCGGGGTATTCAAAGTGCCCACAGCAAGTAGCATAGCAAACAGGTGTGGGCTGCGGGCTGGTGATCCTGCTGGAAGCCAGGATGAGGCACCGCCACGCGAGGTGGATGGAAGAGGTGACGTGCGAAGTTGGGGGAAGTTGGGTGATGGTAGGAGGTAATCGGCAATGTTATGGATGGGATGAGATGTATATGGGATGGGATGAGATGTAGATGGGATGGGATGGGATATGGATGGAATGGATGGTGGTGGTGGTGGTGGATCCGCTGGGGCTGGTTCAGTTGGTGGTGGTGGTGGTGGATCGGCCGAGGTGGGGGCGTCGAGGCGGAGTCGCTTGGGCGGAGGTGAAGCCCAATCCTCATCGTCAGACCACTCGTCCGACTCACTCTCGCTCGCCGTCTCATCCGTCGTCGTCATGTCCAGCACCTCATTGACCACATCTTCCAGCTGGGAGTCCCGCAAAGGTTTCTTAACATCCTTCTTGTCCGACATGGCAGCTGGCGTATGGCGGTAGGCTGGCGTATGGCGGTAGGCTGGCGTATGGCGGTAGGGTGGCGTTTGGCGGTAGGGTGGCGTATGGCGGTAGGCTGGCGTATGGCGGCAGGCTGGCGTAGTTAGCTTACGATGCTGAAACCAAGAAATGGAAATAAAGGAAAAACGTAATTGAGGTTGATAGTTGTCATGACGCAAGTTCGCCATCACTGGATTCATATAACGTTGGTATAGTTCACCATGACATAGTCATAGTTTTGCATTATCCGATTCCAGATGACGTGAGTATAATGGATTCATGACGGTATAGTTCCGCATTTTATAATTCAAATTGGGGAACACCATGACGTAGTCATAGTATGGCATTATAAGAATATATATATTTATACCTTGGGGCTCTTTGGCCAAACACCCTGGGGAACAAGAACAACACAACAGGGAAGGGGACAAGAAAACAAAAATATATATATACGGTATATACCTTTATATAAAAAAAATATATAATCAAATATATCCCAACATATATAAAATAACTATATAAATACTCGATTATGGGTCCTGCCCTTGCTCTGGACCTAGGGGGTGGTCCCATTGACACCCTGGGGAACAGGAACAATAAAAACAAAAATATATATATATGAAACAAAATTATAAATTAAATAAAATGATAGGCCTATAAATAAAATAAATAAAAACTATAATAAATACAAATATATATAAATACTCGATTATGGGCCCTGCCCTTGCTCTGGACCTAGGGGGTGGTCCCATTGACACCCTGGGGAACAGGAACAATAACAAAAACAAATATATAAATGAAACTAAATTATAAATAAAATGAAATGATAGGCCTATAAATAAAATAAATAAAAACTATAATAAATACAAATATATATAAATACTCGATTATGGGCCCTGCCCTTGCTCTGGACCTAGGGGGTGGTCCCATTGACACCCTGGGGAACAGGAACAATAACAAAACAAAATATATAAATGAAACAAAATTATAAATAAAATAAAATGATAGGCCTATAAATAAAATAAATAAAAACTATAATAAATACAAATATATATAAAATAACTATAAATACTCGATTATGGGCCCTGCCCTTGCTCTGGACATAGGGGGTGGTCCAATGGACACCCTGGGGAACAGGAACAATAACAACAAAAAATATATAAATGAAACAAAATTATAAATAAAATAAAATGATAGGCCTATAAATAAAATAAATAAAAACTATAATAAATAAAAATATATATAAAATAACTATAAATACTCGATTATGGGACCTGCCCTTGCTCTGGACATAGGGGGTGGTTCAATGGACACCCTGGGGAACAGGAACAATAAAAACAATAAAACAATAAATGAAACAAAATTATAAATAAAATAAAATGATAGGCCTATAAATAAAATAAATAAAAACTATAATAAATAAAAATATATATAAAATAACTATAAATACTCGATTATGGGCCCTGTCCTTGCTCTGGACCTAGGGGGTGGTCCAATGGACACCCTGGGGAACAGGAACAATAACAAAACAAAATATATAAATGAAAAAAAATTATAAATACAAACAAATGATAGGCCTATAAATAAAATAAATACAAACTATAATAAATACAAATATATATAAAATAACTATAAATACTCGATTATGGGCCCTGCCCTTGCTCTGGACATAGGGGGGTTGGTCCCATTGACACCCTGGGGAACAGGAACAATAACAAAACAAAAATATATAAATGAAACAAAATTATAAATAAAATAAAATGATAGGCCTATAAATAAAATAAATAAAAACTATAATAAATAAAAATATATATAAAATAGCTATATAAATACTCGATTATGGGCCCTGCCCTTGCTCTGGACATAGGGGGTGTTCCAATGGACACCCTGGGGAACAGGAACAATAAACAACAAAATATGTAAATGAAACAAAATTATAAATAAAATAAAATTATACAAATAAAATAAATAAATAAAACTTATAATAAATCACAATAAAGAAAAATAGGCCTATATATAAAATAACAATAGAAATACTCGAATATATATATATATATATATATATATATATATATATATATATATATATATATATATATATAATATATAAAATAAAGATAGGCCTAGCCCAAGCCTAAACATAAAAAATATCCCAGCTGTGAGGAAAAGGTAAAAGGTCAAGGAGTGCTGACCCGTCGCGGGCAAGTAATTATGGGATTAGCTTAGGTACTTTACCAAGACATCTGTGGCTGTCCAAAGGTTCACTGCTGTAGTGTAGTGTACAGTGGCGCATAAAAGTCTTGTATTATTTATGCCAGGCTATTTACTGTGACATATTTGTACTTACCGTGACATTTTTGTCTAAAAAAATCGTTTATTATCTATCCACACTTCACTGTTAGTTACTTCACTCAAATAAAACTGTGTATTCACAAAAAATTGCCCAAATTGGGCATAAAATAATGCCAAAAATGAGCAAAACACAACTATATTTCGTAATTACAGCTTTATTATACTTCGTATGTAGTATTTATTCATAAATATATTGGTCTTTCAAGCGAAAATGAAGGTTTTAGGGCAATATATATACGACACACACGTATAGCCTAGCTTACATTCGTAATCACAAACCTAACATAAGTTAGGAATCTGACTACAAATGCTTACTACACTAACCCTACGAATATGATATAAATAATACTATTATTCACAGTTCACAACACTTCCACTGGGTCCATTCTACCCGCCTAAAGAACACATGGCTGGCTATGGAGAGGCGAACAACGAGGCATAGAGTCACAAATCACGAGTTATATACATAAATTATAAATAGATAGCCACAAATTGATGATACACTGCCTCTTAGTACATAAATAATCAAGATTTGCCCGCCTGAAACCCGAGACGAGATTTAAAGGTCCGGGAGTTCTACCTCACAGACTGGCGGCCGGCTCACAACTGGTGAAACAAAGCCCCGCACTCCTCACACAGGGACGCTAGGGGGTTGCCAGATATTTCATTTTGTAACTTACTGATGGCTAACTTACCAGCCAAAAATGCGTCCAAATCGCGTCATAAACTTATTTACCACGAATATTTCTAACTTACAGGTGGCATTATGACGTGATTGCGTCATACGACCACTCTTCGAGGGGTGGCGTTATGACGCGATCGCGTCCTAAAAATGCGAGAGGGTTAATATATTCATATTAATTGCAATAATAATGTATTTGTACTACTGTCTGAAATTACATTTTTAAGGTGTGGAGTTGTATATGCAAACTTTAATGAATACCAACAATTGTAGGTATTGGGTTGTTTAAAAAGGCATCATGTATTTTATTTAGTCTGTAATTGCCAAAGGGTATTTGCTCAGAAATTAAGATGAGAAGCCAGTTTCTGGCAACTTAAAAAAGAATACTTCACTTTTATTCTTATCTGAATGCTAGTACCTGCTCTGACAAGCCATCCAGCAACCTCAGATAGTGAGAAGAGAATTTCTTTAGATATATGATCGGGCTTTGATTATCATGAGTGAGAAGCACTATGGTCATATTAAAACCGCTATATATTACAGGACTTCACTCTCTCCATAGGCCTCAAAATTCCCCTGAAAGAACTACATTTTCCAAAATGTTCTGGGGGGGGGGGGCTTACAGCGCCCGCCCCCCCCCCCCCCCCCCCCCCAAACCAACCAGCTGTAGAGGCTCGCTATGCTCGCCCCCCACCCACCCATGTACAGGGGCCCTGCATAACCCCAGTGCCTATGGCCCCATACCATGTAAATCCACCCCTGTTCCTCCTCTTGTACTCAAAAACTGTGCTGGAAGTTTTCTCTCATTCAACCTGACCCAAAGAAAGGTGCCCACTCTCAACCTTCCAACTATCTTCCAATATCTCTCATCTCTTGTATCTCTAAAGTTTTTGAAACTATCCTTACTTCCAAATTTCTTAAGCATTTATCTTCTCATAATCTACTATCAGATCACCAGTATGGTTTCCTTAACCTAAGAAGTGCGCAGGGGGGGTAGTGGCCACCCCTCCCTGTGCGGAGGTATTTAGGCCGTTTTCTTCACTCAAATCGTCATCATACCATAAATATAATTAATACTTATCCATAGGGGAGGTGTGGTGGAGTGGTCTTGCCACTGGCTTGGTAATCCAAAGGTCCCGGGTTCAAATCCCGATGTATCAATGGGAAGATATTATTGGGATGGAATTTGTGCTGTACCTAGTATCAGTGCATTACCACAAGCCCACCGAAACGTCAACAAAATGCCCTCATTGTTCCCTGATTAAATAGCACTGTATGAATATTCCCATATTCAAAATATGCTATAGGGGTGCAATGCCTGGTGAGTTATCTGCTCAACAGGTGGCGTTGTGTGTGTGTAAGTGTGAGAGTCCGAGTGTAGGGGGTGAGACAGTGAAGCACGGGAACGAGGTGGCTTCAGAGATGGGGTCGTTTCGGGCCATGAGTGAGCACCGTGCCTCATGTGAAGGCAAGATGGCAGGTGCTCGTTGTACTCTACGTGCTTCACATGTCTCACTCACTAGACTGGAACAAGACCTCACAGGCTTCACTGTTCATTGTAAAGCGGTGAATGTTAAGGCTCTCAGCCTATGCCCGAGAGGAAGTAAGTTGGAATATAGAAGAAACAAAATAAATAAAAAAATATACGCCTATTTTACGTTGATTATGAAGATATTAACCTGTTACAGCAATAAAACAAGTGGAAACAGCGTTTGGCTGGTCAAAATCGGCAACAGAGGCTGGGAGTAGTAATCATCGTGTGTGAGCCAGCCTCCCTCTCCTCCACTCATCCTCGCGTCTGGAGAGACACTGTTGCGCAAAACTCTCTCTCTCGCTCTTTCCCACACTTGGTAACACAGATGACCACGCCCTGCTAGCACCTCGCTAATGTTAGCACGAAAATATACGTAAGAATAAGGGAATAACAGGGAGAATAGGTGATAATTGAAGGGGAGGGGGGGGGGGGGGGGGGAAAGGAGGGGATGTGGAGGAGTGATATTTGCCATGGCCAAGGGGCAATTAAAAAAAAATAAAAAAAAAAATACTGGGCTGGTTTAAATGTTTTTTTTTTAGGCCTTCGATTATATAAGGCTTCCCGCAGCGCACCGGTAGGCCTTATATAAGTCTTGCCGCACTTGCTGGGTTAAGGGTCGCTCTACTGGTGATCTTCTTTCATATCTTACTAACTCTTGGGACTTCGGTGAGACCTTTTCTATTGCGTTAGACATATCGAAGGCCTTTGATTAATAATAATATTAACAAAACCAAGGTTATGCATTGTTGATTGAGATGAGGCAATGTGGAAAAAAGCGGTGCATACCTATGTGCAGTGTTTGGAAAGGGTGTGGGCGCTAACTCGATTTGATGTAGCATCTGTCGATGTTGGGTGCATCATGGGAGTAAGCGCTGTAGTAGAAAAAAATGACCCCTGCCGAAGAATAAGTCAGAAATAGAGAAATTTGAGTGCGTAGTGTGCAAAGGCGAGCTTGTGTAAAGTGATAATCCTCTGGCTGTGAATTTTGGAAATGAGTCATTGGAGCTGGTGTGCAAGTTTTTGTTACCTAGGAGATACCATCTCTGCCGGTGGTGGGGCCGAGGCTGCTACTGTCGCTAAAATTAGATGTGGCTAGGGGAAGTTCAGAGAACTGCTGCCAATTCTGACATGAAAAGAATGCCTCTCTCCCTGAAGGGAAAGGTGTATGCCTCATGTGTTGGAAGTGCAATGACGTATGCCTCAGAAACATGGGCCGTTAAAGTAGAGGATGTCAACAGAATGGAACATAAGGAGATGAGAATGGTGAGACGGATGTGTGGTGCCAGGCGGCAGGATAGAATAACAAATGATGAGCTGAGGAGACGTTTGGGTATAAAGAGTATTAGCGAGGTGATGCGTAGAAGTAGACTGGGATGGTACGGACATGTGGAGAGAATGGATGAACAAAACTGGGTGAAAAAATGCAGGTCTGTGATTGTGGAGGGAGCTGCACCAAGGGGTGGACCGAGGAAGACCTGGGATCGGACTATACGTGCCGATCTCAAATCCAAAACCTTGACAAGTGAAGCAGCCCTTAACAGGGATGCCTGGAACGCTACCATTAGGACAAGACACTGAAACTGCACGTATGTGTGGAACACTTAGTCTTAACATTTGATGTAAGTATGTATGTATGATAGAGTCTGGCACAAATCTATAATTTCTAAACTACCCTCCTTCGGTTTCTATCACTCCAACTGTGCCTTTGTCTCTAATTTCCTTTCCGGTCGTTCCATACCTGCAGTTGTGGACGGCCATCGTTCACTTCCTCATCCTATCAACTCCGGTGATCATCAGGGATCTTTCCTATCTCCTATTCTCTTTCTAATTTTTTTAAATAATATTCTCAACTATCTCCAGTCTTATCCATTCATATGCAGACGACTCTACCTTACACTATTCAATTAGTTTCCCAGAACGGCCCACCCTGCAATTCCTTTATGAAGCCATAGAACACTTATCTTCTGATCTAACTCCCATTTCCAATTGGGCAGAGAAAACCTTGTTACCTCTAATGCTTCCAAAACCAAATTTCTCAATCTATCTACCCGCCGTGAACTCCCAGCGAACTTCTGCTTATTCTTCAACAATACAAAAATCAACCCTTCATCTTCTCTCAGTATTCTTGGTGTCTCTTTTTCTTCTGCTATCCCTTGGAATGACCATATTACCAGTCTTGCTAAGGCGGCCTCCCAGTAGCTGGGTGTGCTCAACCGCCTCAAGGGGTTCTTTACCCCTACTCAGCTTCTTGCTCTGTATAGGGGCACAGTGCGTCCTTGTATTAAGTATTGTTCACATGTGTGGGGAGGATCCTCTCACACATCACTTTTAGACAAAGTAGAAAGGAAAGCCTTTAGTATCATTAACTCCCGTCTAGTCACCGACTCACTTAAAATTGCAAAAGTTGCCCCTGTATATAAATCCGGAGATAGTTCAATCTTTAATAACTACCGTCCTGTGTTTGTACTCCCATCTATGAGTAAAATCCTAGAAAAAGTTATGCATACAAGGATTACAGAGTTTTGTTCAACCAACAATATTATTAATGAGGCTCAGTATGGGTTTAGAAAAGGATGTTCGACAGAGTCAGCTTTATCATCATTTACTAACGATATCCTCAACTCTTTTGATGACAAGCATTTTACAGTTGGTATATTTTTAAATATATCCAAAGTATTCGATACTGTTGACCATCAAATCCTCCTAAATAAAACTCGAACATATTGGCATTAGAGGTAACATTAACAAATGGTTTTACTCTTATCTAATTAATCAAAAACAGTATGTACAATATAAAGACATTTCATCTAATATGCAATTAAAATCCAACAGAGTACCACAAGGTTCTATACTGGGTCCATTATTATTCATTTTATATATTAATGATATTGTAAACTCAATTATGTTATTTAAATATGTATTATTTGCTGATGACAGTACTCTGTACGCCAGTCACCGGGACTTGTGCTCTGTTATTGTTTCAATAAATAATGACCTTAAGAATGTTCATAATTGGATAACTACCAAAAAACTTACACTAAATGTTGATAAAACTAACTTTATAATCTTTCACAGAAACAAAAACATTCCAAATGATATGCAACCAATTACATTTGGTAATAAATCAGTGAGAGAAGTGGAGAGCGTTAAGTTTCTGGGGATCACGGTGGACAGAAAACTTACACATAAAGGACGTAACAAATAAACTAAATAAACAATGTGGCATACTGTACTTAACACGCCAATGTCTCGACTTAAATGCCCTAAAACTGTTATATTATTCAGTAATTTATCCATTTCTCTTATACTTTCATACAGTATGGGGAGCGACGGGTAAAAGTAAATTGCAATCTGTTGAAGTTGCACAAAGGAAAGTTATAAGAACAATTACATTTAGATCCAAATATGCTCATACCAATGAACTATTTCGACAACTTAATCTCTAAAAATTTGAAGATATTAACATCTTTTGCACTGCTATCTGTGTATACAAAGTATTAAATGACCACAACACTGTGGAATTATTTAGACATCGTGAAAATGAAAGGTATGCATTAAGAAACATAATTTTCTTAAATATTCCCCTAATGACCTCTAGTCAATCCCAGACATCAATAAAATAGCATGGTGCGAAATTTTGGAATCAGTTGTTTCGTGACTTACAAAATAAACCCACTCTGTCTAGTTTCAAAATATCACTTAAATCTTCACTAATGTCTAAATATTAATCTTACTTAACATTTGACAATAAAATTGCCACAATCCTAAACTACAATCACCTTTATATCGGAAACAAATTAAGATACTTTTCTGGTGTTGGTCAATATGTAGGTACCGTACTGTATGTAAGGCTGGGGTCTGCTTTACCCACTGCGGTCTGGGTGGGGGGGTGGGGGGGTGGGGGGGGGGGGGGGTTCGGGGTGGTGGCTAGGTAATTATACCTGGCCACTGTTCCGAATCTCTTCTTGCTGTGGCTGCAGGGGTTGGGCTGTGCCTCATTAGATATCATTATATAATATGACACATGTCTTAATAATCTTACTGTATGTAAAATAACCATCGAGTTGCATTCAAGGTGCCTTTAAGAAAGTTTGTTCTCAAAAGGCGCAGCCATGACATTATTTTATTGTAAAATTGTATTGTTAGTTTGATTGGCAAAATATAAAAATTCAGTTTCAGTGTCTGCAATCTCTCTCTCTTCGCCGCAATGTTGCATCTCTCTCGCTATTCTATCACTACTACAATAATCAGTGTTCCTCAGAGCTCTCTCAGTGCATACCACCTCCTCTACCTAGGGTACGTAGTACCCGTCTTGCAACGCAATCCACCCCTACTCTGTACAACTCTCCAACTTAAAAGTGAAACGTTACTCCCAATCATTCTTCTATTCAACAGCTGAGCTCTGGAACTCTCTCCCTGAATCCATCTTTCCCTCATCCTGTGACTTAAATTGTTTCAAACTCCGTGTGTCAAGACATTTTGGCTCGAATGTTCCTTGATTTTGCCCCTGTCACTCTTTTAACTCTGGGGGAGGCACTCGTCACAGGAAGTTTTGCCTTTTGTCTCCCTCATCCACATAGAAATAAAGAAGGAATAGAAGTTAGAAATAAGTCAAGAATGTTGGGCAATCCAGGATATGGGTGGGGTGCTGAAGTAACTGCTTTAAATAATTTAGACCTGGATGTAGGCTTGTTCACCAGGTTGGTCAGTGAAGTGATAGGGGAGAAATTGGCAGTGTTGAACATTGAAATCTTCTAAAATGGAGAATTTAGAGAAGGAAGAGATTCGATAAATGTGTTCCACTTTAGAAGTAAGATTGTAAAACAATTTTGAATAGTCAGTAGAATATGCTTAGTGAGAGAGTTGAGAATTCAGAAGAGTCAAAGTTGGGAACACGAGAGCAAGAAAGATTGTTGCGTACGTATACACAACATCCACCTTTGGCTTTGAATTGAGAATATAGATAGTAGGAGGATATAGAAAAGGGTTTGCTATAATGTTGCCTTAGACAACTGGGTTTTGGTGAGGAAAAATACATCAGATTTGGTAGAATATAAATGGTGTTCCACTGAGAGAAAGTTAGAAGTAAGGCAGCGAATATTAAAGAAAATGATAGATAGAGTAACAGGAAGAGGTCCAGGGCACTTAGAGGAGCCCAGACCAGGGGTCAACCGACGGGGGCATTTTTAGTCTTCCCCCTGGGGACTTCTTTGTAGTGTAGTCTTGTAGTGATGTCTTTGTAATATTATGTATTGATAGGAAGAGAAAGGTGTTTTGAAGGGCAGACTGGAGTTGCCATCAATATTGATGAGGTACAGAAAGGATCAGCTAAGGAGGCCAGGTGGTGAAATAGGAGATCCAACTATCCTTATCAGCCACCCGTAGCAGGTTCGGGAGATGGCAAGAAAAGACAATCTCGGGGTGTAAGAGCCACCACAGTCGGTAACTGAAATCAGGCAGATTCACTTGTTCATTTTGTCTCTGTGAACAACTTTGTTCTTAGTGTTCAATGTCGTGGAGGCCGTCATTTAGGAGGAATAGTGCGTCAAAAGTGCCGGAGATGACAAAACTCACTCAAATCAGCAAAACAGCCCTCTTCCCAGAGGAATCTAGAATATATGCGTTGAACATAAATGCTTCGTGGTAGCTCACATTATGTCAAATTTAGTGTTATATATATATATACAACGGTTAAAATATCACAGTATTGTATTGATACTTTTGCATCATAATTCAATATCGAAATCAATAATCGAACTGATCATATTATTTACCTTCTTTTCATATGTTTCCAAACAACGACAATATATTTAACAGCTCATTCTAGAACTAGTTAACACTAGATTAGCAGGCTAGCGGTTTATTTATATGTACCGGCCAGCGGGGTGTTTTTAGCCAAAATAGGGCTGTTTACGTGATCATTTTCATGCCTAAATAAGACCCAGAGCGTAAAACAAGTATCTATCCCTGAAAGGGCATAAACAGAGCTTTCCAATGACACCATAACGATCCTTTTATGATGGCTAGTTTTCTTGCAACAACCGCGCAACGCGAGTGCAAAAAGCATGTAATTCGGCACTTTCCCCATACAATTCCGTATGTAGCGAGTGAGAGAGGGAGGGAGGAGGTGGGATTCGTGTCAGTAGGTTCGCCGCGGTGGTCTGGAGCAGTCATACGCTCGCTACTCTCCTGCCACCACTTGTCTCTCTCTCTCAGCAACATTACGTGCTGAAATTGCCACACGACCTATGTCGAGCGCCGCCAGATAGTCCAGATTTATTATACTCGACTTATGTTGCGCGCCGCTAGTTATGGGTTAATAGGAGAATTATGAATGTATATGTTCGATTGTTGACTTTGTCAGCAGGATAACTAAACAAATATGAAAGTTCGGAGAGTACCAATGACTCTTTTGAGTTTCTGTAGACATCAAATAGTGTAATTACAAAATGTTGTTTCAGGCGCTATTTTCAAAAGACATTAGCAACATTGTCCATAGTTTAATTATTATCGTATAAATACGATAGAATATGACTCTTTTGTGATTTCGTATGTCTCTGTGACGTCACGATCGCTCCTACAGCACGACGTAGGACGAGTAAATCGTATATTATAAGATTGTAAATAGGTTAAGTTATAAAAGGCCTAATATGCTATTAAGCAATATTGCCATGGTCTTATGTAGTATATATGAATTTATCGTATATATTAATATAATTTATCGTATAGAGCAACCTAGATGCGGTACGATAATTTGGGCTCCTGGCGTTTTGCCAAGGCAGCAAGGTGTGTCTTCGAGGAATACCAGAGCCTTCACGAACACCAACCAGTTAACATCTAAATTTCCGCCCTCAGTTGATCGTGCTTTTGTGCCTCTACTCACAATACACATACAGCAATACACTCAGCTACACCATCACGACGCTCTCATCGACATCATGACTGACTGACAGATAAGCATAATAATCATGTCCATTCCCATGTAATCATTTATTCTTTCTTTAACTTGACTCGAGTCTTGGGACCAAAGTCTCGTTGCCCATTGTCCACGCCATATTGGGTAAAACGTTCTCCCTTGCCTCATTGCCACGTGGAACTATTTGTGAGTTAATTCCTGGCTAATATTAATCCTTATAATCCTTATAACCCTATATATACATTTATTATGTGAGACCTATGGATATCAATTAGCTTGTTTCAGATTGAATTCAATTTAGATATAGAGTAGTTTTCATTTAGATTGATTTTATTTTGATTCATTATAACTTAGTAATATTTAACTTCCATTGATAGTTTACCACAATGGTGCCCAGACCCGGGAATTAGCTACCAGTAAGGGATTTTAAGGCAATGAACAAGGGGACATATAACAGGATACAGGAACAACTCTATGATAAACTGGTAAGGCTAGCCAAGCGATGGTTAGAGCCGGAATGCAGGGTTGTATCGTTGCACCTGCCTAAATCCTGCATCCCACCCATCATCTTCCCCCAATAATTTTCTTTTCCGTTTCAGACTTCCTGTGACATATGACCTGACCTAACATTTTTTCTTGTTCAACATGATCCATTAGTGGGCATTGCTATTTAGTGTACTATTTTTTCTCCATAACATAGAAGTCCGCCGGTTTGCGTCTCTTAAATAGACTATTATTTGGCCGTTGTTTTTGTAACGTACCATTTAGATACATAGCCTATAGGCTTACATGCAAAATGAATAAAAACGATAAAGAGGCACCGTCTAGTGGGGTGCTGATTAAAGCCCCTAAAAATCAAAGGGCGGGACTTCGGGGAGTATTAAATAGGCTAATTGTGGACGTCAACACTTTCATCACTACTACTGAACTAGAGGAATAGGAGGCTAGATTAGAAAACGTCCAGGCTTCCCACGGTCGTATTACGGCTCTGAGTGAGGTGATTGTGGCTGACATGATAGAGGAGGAAGAGATAGTTACAGAGTGTGATAATCGCGCCCTCTATGACGAACCTGTCTTTAGAGCGAAGTACCTATTACAGCGTGCTGTCGCGAGTAAGAAGGGAGGCGATAATGAGGCCCATAGAAGGGCTGACCCAAAATATACTGTACACCTCCCAAAGCTCAATCTTCCTACATTTGGGGCAAGTTAACTGAGTGGTTAGCTTTTTGGGACGTATTTCGATCTACGGTTCATGAATCCTCTTTGGATTATGTCCGCAAGTTTCACTATCTGAAGGGACAAATGGAAGGAGAGGCCTTACATTTAATAGAGGGTTTTGCAGTAGTGGGTGGTAGTTATCTTGAAACGGTACACTTATTAGAGTCCACCTACGGGGATAGAGAGCAGTTGAAGATGCCCCATGTCGTTGCCTTGTTGAGGCTCGCAGAACCACGGTATAAGATTGATGAGTTGACAAACTTCAGGGCAAATATGGAGTGCCATACTCGATCGCTAGACATCCTAGGGCTTACCACGCAGGAAATGATAGTCATTATCTTGCGTCAGAAGCTTCCTATGGCAATACTTGATAAGGTAAGATCATTTGAGCTGGGAGAGTTCAAAACTCAGTTCAGCAAGGAGATCAATAATCTACAGTTGAACAAAGAGAGAATGTATGTGTCGGGAGGGAGTGAGCATCTGGAGAAGAGGGGAACAATAAGCATGACAGTGGGGACTAAAGAAGAGAAAGAGGGTGCGTATAAGAAACCTGCTCAGATTCTATGTACGCTATGTAACAACAAACATAAATGGAGTTTCTGCGTAAAATACCCAACAAATGAGACAAAACTAGCGCAGGCGAAAAGATTGAAGCTATGTGTAGGTTGTCTAAGTAAAGAACATGGTAAGCAGGGACAATGTACTGCTATATACTTAAGGCCCTGTCGCCACTGCAAAGGACATCACTTTGATAAGTTGTGTCCTACAGCAGATAAACTGCTCCAAAATTTCAGACCTAAAGGAGGTGTATGTTGCTTCGCAAAATCTGAAATTGCCCTGGAGGAGGTTACTAGTTTCAATTGTCCCTATTTTGATTATTCTATATACAAATAAATTTCTGCTGGTAAATTTAAATACATATGTTGCATCTACCGTTCCCCAAATACTCCTCCAGAGCAAAGTCTTTTTGATTCTCTGTCCTCACAACTCAGTGTCCTCAACTTAAATGCTTCTTCTGAAATCACTGTGTTGGGTGATTTTAATGTCCATAATGTTGAATGGCTCACTCATTCAGCCAGGACTGATGATGCTGGTCTTGAATGTGAGCTATTTGCAGACTCATTTAATCTCACTCAACTAGTCAACCAACCCACCCGTGTACCAGATAATCCTAATCATAATTCCCACCTACTGGACTTATTTTTAACAACCAATTCAGAAAATTATGATGTTACAGTGAGGTCCCCGCTTGGATCTTCTGATCACTGTCTGATACAGGCCACCTGTCTATCACCTACCACACCTTCCCACTCTGAACCTGTTTTGGTGACTAAATGGCATTACGATAGGGCAGACTGGGAGGGTCTGGTTTCTTTATTGATATTCCCTGGACCTCTTTCTTTTCTAATGCACACTCCACCTTGAGCCACATACAAGATTTTGTAAATGGAATGGAAACTTTTATTCCTCATCAAAGTACAGTAAAAGATCTAATTCACCTAAATGGTTTGACCATAATTGTGCTAGAGTAACTGAACAAAAAGCAATAGCCTACAATGCATACAAAGATAAAACATGAAGTCTGTAATTACTATAGAATCATCAGAAATCATGCCAAAACTGTATTAACCCTAACTACCACAAACTTTCTACCCAAGCAGGCAAAATTAAACTTCTAAATAATCCAAATGATAACAAATTTTGGTCTACTCTTAACTCATTTAAATCCAACTTCACTACTGCTTCATCCATTCCACCATTAAAATCTCCGACTGGCAATCTTGTAAGTGACCCACGAGGTAAAGCTAACCTTCTTGCGGATATTTTCTCCACCAACTCAACCTTAGATGAAATAAATCAAGATGTCCCTGTATTAATTTTAATTCGCCTGAAATTCCCTCACTTAAGATCCACACCAGACATGTCAAAACTATTTTGTAGAATCTCTCAGTAGATTATTTTCCTGGTCTAGATATAATTCCACCAATAGTACTTAAGAATTGCTTCTTAGTGCTTGCTCTTGTTTTGGCAACATTTTTCCGTCTGTGTACTCATACATCATGCTTCCCAGTACCCTGGAAAGAAGCAAACATCCATCCTGTTCCTAAAAAGGGGGCCTCTTCAGATCCACCAAACTACAGACCAATAGCTATTACTTCCACTCTTGGTAAAGTCTTTGAAATTATATTAAAATAATCACATAATTAAGCATCTTGAGAATAATAAATTAATCAGTGATAGGCAATATGGTTTTAGACGATGTCGATCAACTGCAGACATGCTTTGCCTTCTTACGCATCAAATCAACCAAGCTACAGACCAACATGGTGAAACACATACAATAGCACTGGATATATCAAAGGCATTTGATAGAGTCTGGCATCAATCCTTATTGTCGAAGATGTCACACTACGGCCTTGCATCATTAGTTCCACTAATTTCTTCTTATCTTCATAACAGAACAATATGTAATGGTAGATGGCCTTTATTCTCAATTTCACTCAATAAATGCTGGTGTTCCCCAGGGATCAGTTTTGGCCCCAATTCTGTTCCTCATTCATATCAATGATCTCATATCTACCACTCATAATCCAATACATTCCTACACAGATGACTCAACACTCCACAATTCCTTCACATTTACCAATTCTTTCACCCAACCCGATCTTATAAATTCAAAAATAAACACTGCAATTTCTCTGAACCAGGACCTTTCTAGAATTAATGGATGGGGACAAAAGAATCTAGTTTCCTTTAATGCACAGAAAACCAAATACATTCAATTTTCTAACCGACAGAATCTCACTGACTCCCATATATTTTTTAATGATGTAAATATTCCCACTACCCCTAGTATTGACATTCTCGGTGTAACATTAACTACTAACTTGAGCTGGACACTTAGTTAGAAGCATTGCTAAGAATGACTCTAAAAAACTGGGACTCCTGTACAGAGTTCGAGAATTCTTCACTGACGAGCAGTTGGCCGTGATATATAAAAGTCATGTGCGTTCTCAGATGGATTACTGTTCACCTCTGTGGGGTGGAAGTGGAGTGGTTGCATTGAGGCAGTTGGACAAAATTCAAAATAAAGCTATTAGATTAATCAATAACCCTGCAATCACACAGGACCTTCCTACATTATCCATACGAAGAAACGTTGCATCCCTTGCATTATTCTACAGATATTTTCACAGCAATTGTTCCGAGGAACTTGCTTCAATTGTGCCGCCTCTCACATCTTTCCGCGTAGAACTAGGGCAGCTGAGTGCGCCATGAATTTACACTTTCTCCTCCACAATGCAGAACTTCTGCTTATCAGAATTCATTTATCCCCAGAGCTACTACTCTTTGGAATTCACTTCCCTCGAATTGCTTTCCACAAACTTATAATCTACAAATGTTTAAATCCAGTTGTTACAAACATTTTATGAATGGAGGATGCCTTTAGGCACATGGACCTTTTTGTTTTATCTGTGTTTTTCCTTCCTCCGTTCATTGTCTCATTAAAAAAAAAAAAAAAAAAAAAAAAAAAAAAAAAAATCAAAGACGTCAAAACAGAGGGTACTACAACTGTGACACTAGGTAGCACGCAAGACACCACTATATTGCCCACAATACAGATTCCCATGGAATGTAATGACAGTAACAAAGTTTGTCGGGTACTTCTAGATCAAGGGTCTCAACATTCCTTTATAAAGAGGTCCGTACTAGTGAGACTGAAGCACCGAATCGTAGGGGCTGAGACTCTTCGATTACAGGACTGATAAACAAGACTACGAGATAGCGGAGATTTCATATTTCTATCGTAAAAACCGGTACTTTATGACTTGTATCGTAGTAGACACCCTACCAAAATATGTATCTGTGGGTGTGAAAAAGGTGGAACACGCATTACGTAGCAAAGGGGTTAACTTGTCAGATCCCATGGGAAATCAGAGTGAGGTGCATGTTCTACTTGGTGTGGATCATTATTATGAAGTAGAATACCCTGGATTTAAAAAGATGTGTGGTGTAATTTTAATCCCCACTAAATTTGGATACTGCATGAGCGGAAAGGTGCATACTACACAGTCAAAGGTCCTGGTCGACACGGTCTCTATATATAGAGTCAATGTAACCGCGGCAGAGGAGTTGGGAAGGGAGGATTCCCAACCTAGTGACCCTAAGATGGCTGCCGAGTTCGACCTGGAACGACTGTGGAGATGGGATCACATAGGCATTAATCCTATGGAGACTGATTATGACTCGGAAGTTGCGCTACAAAGGTTTGACGAGTCTGTGTGCTACTGTGCCTCAGACAAGCAATATAAAGTTAGTTTACCCTGGAAGAACGGTGAGATAGGCATCTCTTAACCAGGAAAAGTCCAGAAATTTGGGGATGATCTGGCAACCTAAACATGACATACTAACTTTTCAAACAAGGTCTTTTGCTCAGCAGACAGGAGCGCACACAAAAGAAGTCTGTTGAGCAAAGTTGCGCAATTTTTTGATCCTTTGGGTCTAGCATTACCCGTTACCATAAGAGCTAGGATTCTTATGCAGGAAGTTTGGAGACGTAAATTAGGATGGGATGACAGTTTGCCCGAGGACCTGAATGACCAAGGGACATTGTTGTTGAATGAATATGCCATCCTATGTACTAAACCTATACCTCGTAAAGTGGCGGCGTTCGGTGACGTTACGTTACACACGTTGTGCGATGCTAGCGCCACGGCATACGGGGTAGCCATATATGTTGTTACTTCATTTGGGGCACATTTAGTTACAGCCCGGGCCAAGGTAGCCCCGGTTAAAAAGGTAACTATCCCTAAAATGGAATTGACTGCCATGCTGCTATTAGCACGTCTGGTGCAACATATACGCGCAGCATACGAGAGCGAATTAAATATTGAAATCGTTCACGTTTGGTGCGATAGTCAGGTCGCACTCAACTGGATACATAGCAAGAAGTCTCTGCCAGTTTATGTGCGGAATAGGGTAGATGAGATTAGAGCCCTTTTGCCAGATGTTGCTTATCATTATGTAAATACAAAAGAAAACCCTAGTGATCTCATAATTAGGGGTATAACGGCTAGCCAGTTAAAGAAGTCCGAATTGTGGTGGCATGGTCCAAAGTGGCTGCTCCATGAAAGTGAATGGACGATTTGGCATGCTGTTGGTGAGGGATTCTGCCACTGGAAACAGTGGCAGTTACAGCCCAACCAAATGAGCCACCGGGTCCTATCATGAAGTGGGCAAGATTCGGTGACTATAATAAACTAGTCAGAGTTGTAGCTTGGGTGTTGCGATATGTATCCAATCTCAAGCTTAAAGTAACGGGCCAACTCTGCAACAGGGGTCACAACATTGATGCTCGTGAATTTAAAGCAGCTGAAGTAACTTTGATCAAATGGGTTCAAGTAGAAACCTTTTCCAATGAATTAGAATCCTTGAAAAGCTCGAATAAGACATTAATGCCTAATATAGTGCGTCAACTAAGGTTGCACCTAGACAATGGCCACATCAGGTGTGAGGGTCGCCTGAAGTGGTCGGGTGTACCAGACGGCACAAACCGACCAATACTTATGCCAACAAGACATCACGTTACTGATCTATTGATCATACGTGCACATAGGGAAGTAAAAAACTACGGGGTATGTCATATTATATCAAATTTACGTCTCACATGGTGGATACCCAGAGTTCGACAAGTAGCTCGACGCGTAGTAAGAAAGTGTGTAATATGCCAGAGACTAAAGGGTAAACCTTATGCAACTGGACCAGCTCCACCTCTACCTGAATGCCGTGTAAAGCACGTAGAACCTTTCCAAGCGGTAGGATTAGATTACACAGGGGCATTGAAGACGAGGGAGAGTGAGAAGGTTTATATATTATTGTTTACCTGTGCAACATCTCGAGCGGTACACCTAGAACTATGTGATAATATGTCTAGCAAAGAATTTATGCTGGCGTTCAGACGGTTTTGTGCCCGTCGTTCCTTCCCTCAACTCATTCTTAGCGGCAATGCTCCCACCTATGTCCAAGCATCAAAATATCTAAAGGATATGAGTAGTGATCCTACTATCATCACTTTTTTAGGAGAGAAGAAGTGCGAATGGAGGTTCATTCCAGTTAAGGCACCTTGGTTTGGTGGAATGTGGGAACGGTGTGTCGGCATAGTAAAGTCAGGACTCAGAGCGGTTGTAGGACGTGCTCTATTAAAGAAGAGTGAGTTGACGACAGTCCTCACAGAGATAGAGGCAGTCGTGAATGATTGCCCGCTTACATATGTGTACACCGACCTGCAAGAACCACTACCATTAACGCCAGCTCACTTGCTATATGGAAAACCATTGACTGCGTTTTCATCTGTTTTTCAGTCCATAGTAGAGTTAGAGGATCCCTCGTTGTACTCTGAGGTAGCGGTGTCTAAGCGATACCAGTATATATCCAGGATAATAGAGGATTTTAGGAAACGGTGGATTAGTGAATATATGCTAGCATTGAGGGAAAGGAGTATTACTCCCTCTGGTAGACCAACGGCACCTACAGCTGGTGAAGTTGTTTTAATTAAAGAAGATAGTCCTCGTTTATACTGGAAATTAGGCCGCGTGTTGGAGGTATACAAGGGGGCAGACTCTGTAGAGCGGGTGGCGCTATTGAAGACAGCCACTGGAACTACTGTTCGTCCTATCGCACGTTTGTACGCTTTGGAGCTCGATTCCGCATTGCAATCTGATGCTCCACCTGTTATTGCTGGGTCCGAGGATTCTCAAAGGAACGACTCACCTCTTACTGATGGTGATCATTCTCGGACCGGGACGCGTCCCAGACGCGCTGCTGCTGGCGCCGTCGACTTGTGGCGTCAGAAGATAGCCTCTGGGCAACTTTAGGTTTAAGGTGGGGTTCAGGTCTTTTTTGTGGGGGGAGTGTATCGTATAAATACGATAGAATATGACTCTTTTGTGATCTCGTATGTCTCTGTGACGTCACGATCGCTCCTACAGCACGACGTAGGACGAGTAGATCGTATATTATAAGATTGTAAATAGGTTAAGTTATATAAGGCCTAATATGCTATTAAGCAATATTGCCATGGTCTTATGTAGTATATATGAATTTATCGTATATATTAATATAATTTATCGTATAGAGCAACCTAGATGCGGTACGATAATTTGGGCTCCTGGCGTTTTGCCAAGGCAGCAAGGTGTGTCTTCGAGGAATACCAGAGCCTTCACGAACACCAACCAGTTAACATCTAAATTTCCGCCCTCAGTTGATCGTGCTTTTGTGCCTCTAATCACAATACACATACAGCAATACACTCAGCTACACCATCACGACGCTCTCATCGACATCATGACTGACTGACAGATAAGCATAATAATCATGTCCATTCCCATGTAATAATTTATTCTTTCTTTAACTTGACTCGAGTCTTGGGACCGAAGTCTCGTTCCCCATTGTCCACCGCCATATTGGGTAAAACGTTCTCCCTTGCCTCATTGCCACGTGGAACTATTGGTGAGTTAATTCCTGGCGAATATTAACCCTTATAACCTTACCCTATATATACATTTATTATGTGAGATCTTTGGATATAAATTAGCTTGTTTCAGATTTAATTCAATTTAGATATAGAGTAGTTTTCATTTAGATTGATTTTATTTTGATTCATTATAGCTTAGTAATTATTTAACTTCCATTGATAGTTTACCACAATTATTGTATTATAGAGTCCCTTTGTAATTGAAGTGAATATCATAAAACAGGGACATAAGTAACCAATGAGTGTAGACAATACCCATTATAAATTGCTTATTGCACAATGGACTAAGATTAATAGCCTAAAACTACCACACATTATTTCGAAAGACATTCACATTCGCCTCATTATTTCACAAAGTTAGAAAAAACATTCCGCTAGTATATATAACTAAATCGAAATATAAGCAATAACATTTGTATTGTTCAATTGAACGAGGAAATTACATTGTATTTGTTCAAAAAATAGCATATATTATCTCTTTGTAGCGTGGTCATGCTTGTTAGTTACATTTCTGTTTCATTCATGCAGTTACGTAACTCATTACGATGTGTGGTGCTGGTTTTGGCGTCAGCCTGTTGTATCTGCAAATACAGAATAAAACAAGATTCACATTAATATTTATGTTTGTTCTATATTTTCAGATTGTGTAATGGTGTGTGTGGGGTCTGGTGTGTGACCATAAAGTGACAAGGTGATGATCGATGTGTATTAACAGAGTGTAAATTATTGATTTTTGTGACTCAATATATACTGTATATACGGTATTTTTTTTTTTTTTTTTTTTTTTTTAAGAGACAATGAACGGAGGAAGGAAAAACACAGATAACACAAAAAGGTCCATGTGCCTAAAGGCATCCTCCATTCATAAAATGTTTGTAACAACTGGATTTAAACATTTGTAGATTGTAAGTTTGTGGAAAGCAATTCGAGGGAAGTGAATTCCAATGAGTAGTAGCTCTGGGGACAAATTAATTCTGATAAGCAGAAGTCCTGCATTGTGGAGGAGAAAGTGTAAATTCATGGGCGCTCTCAGCTGCCCTAGTTCTACGGGGAAAGATGTGGAGAGGCGGCACAATTGAAGCAAGTTCCTCGGAACAATTGCTGTGAAAATATCTGTAGAATAATGCAAGGGATGCAACACATATATATATATATATATATATATATATATATATATATACCGGTATATACAGTATATATATATATATATATATATATATACATATGTTTGTATAGCCAGGTAATAGATTCTCTTTTAAATAGACGAGGTTAAAAGCAATAGCGGTTTCAGCATTCAGGATTTTATTGTTACAGCTTTCAATAGTTCTAACAATTTTCCTCTGGGGTTCAGAGATGAGGTACAAAAGGTATGGATCCACCATGAATTTTGATAACCTTTTGTACCTCATCTCTGAACCCCTGAGGAAAATTGATAGAACTATGGAAAGCTGTAACAATAAAATCCTGAATGCTGAAACCGCTATTGCTTTTAACCTCGTCTGTTTAAAAGAGAATATATAATTATATACACTTATATATATATATATATGATGTGTATTTGTACGTTACTTACCATGCAGTTTACAAATGTATTAACTATATTTGACCTTATAATCTCAGGTGAACACAGTGTAATAAACAGTGCATTATTGATGTATTTACTATGTCAACTCGGTCATATATGTATACAAATATTGCTACATTACTATGCATGAATATGGCAAATTTAACCTAATAATTTCTTGTATTCTATGTAAAATATAAATTATGAAGTAAACACTATATAAATCAATATTCACCTGACAACGTGACTTAATTATTGTATTACAATGGCAATTGCTAAATTAATATTTGTAGAATGCCCCACTATTTACGGAACTTGTTATTATCCTATAATGCCATACATACATACCACTTTGCAAGTGAAGCAATACATTTGGAGTACTTAATTATAAATATACCTATTGAAAGTGACTGAGCAATGATGAAGATATGTTGAAATACATTTACAACTGTACACGGTGTTAAAGTACATAACATAATAATATAGATAATAAACTTGCCAGAAACAGGAGGGGAAAGGGACTTGGCCGTATCTTCAATTACTTTCTATTTTCTGGCCGTATCCTTGTTAGCCCGAAGCCCCATCTTGTAGAATATGGCGTTGTCTCGGTACCATTTCCAGGGCATCACCTTAACCTCCTAACTAACAACCGCATAGTTCTGTTTTGTCATTGTTTTCTTGTTTCCTGCTTGCGATTCCTGGGTTAGCTCGGGGCTTGCAGCATTGGCCGAGTCCTCCTGGGTAGCGTTAGGCTCGGTGGTGAGGTCGTGGGCGGTGCTTGATGGATGGTGTGGCGGCAATGTCAGGTCTGGTGCCACAAAATCGCCATCCTCCTGTACAGGGTGTTCTTTGATGTCTGAGAGGGCGATGGTGTCTTCTTGGGGCAGAAATGGGGGTGGTGTAGAGAGTTTCTTGGGGCTGCTGCGGTGTGGGTTGGTCATGTTGCGGGCAAAGTGGTGTGGAGTGTTGGGGAGAGCAGTTGTGTCTGTGTGGCAGACCCTAGCAGGGAGTTATTTATATCGGCTTGGGGTGACTTGGCGGCATCCCTTTGACATTGTTTGAGTACCGTTCTGCGGTGCTGCTACTTCCTATTTTTGACGTGCCATGTCTTCTCACTGCATTGTCTTGCATGTTCTGACACTGTCTTTTCACATGTGATGTTGTCGTTGCAGTGTCTTTGATTGTTGCCTGACTATGATAGAATTATACGTTTCGCTGTCTTGACGGTACAGGACTGTCCTTGTACCGTCATGTTGCCATTGTTTTTTGACATGCACCATCAGTGACATCATTCAGCTGATGGTGTGACAATTTCACAGGACAGTGCAACAACGGTGCTCCGACAATACTAGCGGAGCAACGACAGTCCCTCAATGGCACGAGGACGCATCACCGACGTCTAATGGGCCACGACCATCGGTCAAAGTTTTAAGCAAAACCAAAATGTATTCGTGCCTCTGCCTGACCAACCATGGGAACATTTGTGGATGCCACCTGACATTTACCGACCCCGCCTAGGATTGCATCACATTTGCACGTCGGGATTAAAATCCTGTATGTGTGAAGTACCCTTAACATCAACCATATAAAGTATCTACAACAATATTGCATGGGATGCAACACCTTTTTCAGATGTATAAGGGGGGGATATTCAGTTGTCATTAAAGGGTTATTGAATGTTCGTATTGCTCTATTTATTATTTAGTTCAATTGCCTTAATGCCACCTCTCCACAATTACTCCATAGATGAGCACTATTCCGACTCAGAAGGCACATGAATTTTATATATTCCGGTTAACTGGTCCTACTTTTTGTTTAGGTATTTTTTGCTATTGGTCTGAGATACAACATTTAAACTTCAAATATAATATATTCTAATATACCGGTATTTCTATAATCTTGTACTTCCTATGTTTATGGCCGGAATCAACTCGCAAAATATTCTTTCAGCAATATATAAATGCACTGAACTATCCAACTCTAGCTCATCCCAAGCCTTCTGGCATCTAACCAAAAACCTCTCCAACAATTGTTCATCTCCGTTTTTCCCTCCTCTTTTCCACACTGATGGCAGTACCATCACTTCTTCCTCTGACAATGCTGAACTCTTCGCAAAGACTTTCGCTAATAACTCGACTTTGGATGGTTCCGGTGCTATTCCTCCCTCTACACCCACCTTTCTCCGAATTATGCCTACTATAAAAATCTCTTTTAAGGATGTACTTTCCATCCTCTCTGGGCTTAATATACTAGGAAGGAGTACGGACCGGATGGTGTTCTTCCTGTTGTACTAAAAGACTGTGCTTCCATGCTGACTCCCTGCCTAGGGAAACTCTTCCGTCTCTGTCTCTCCTCTAACTTCTTACCTTCTTGCTGGAAATTCGCTCTCATTTAATCTGTCCCAAAGAAGGGTGACCGTTCTCAACCTTCCAACTATCATCCAATTGCTCTAATTTCTTGCATCTCTTAAGTTTTTGTTAACTATTCTTACCTCAAAATTTCTTAAGCAGTTATCTTTCAGTAAACTACTCTCAGACCGCCTTAAGGGTCGCTCTACTGGTGATCTTCTTTCTTTT
Organism: Paralithodes platypus; assembly: GCA_032716605.1. Classification (NCBI taxonomy): domain Eukaryota; kingdom Metazoa; phylum Arthropoda; class Malacostraca; order Decapoda; family Lithodidae; genus Paralithodes; species Paralithodes platypus. Next base: position 20,701,327 of record CM064547.1, on the reverse strand, counting down.
CTTACTAACTCTTGGTCTTCCTCCATTTGGGACTTCAGTGAGACTTTTTCTGTTGTGCTAGACATATCGAAGGCCTTCGATAGAGTCTGGCACAAATCCCTCATTACCAAACTACCCTCCTTCGGCTTCTCTCCCTCCACCTGTGCCTTTGTCTCTAATTTCCTTTCCGGCTGTTCCATAGCTGCATTTGTGGACTGCCACTGTTCACTTCTTCAATAAACCGGTGTTCCTAAGGGTTCTGTCATATCTCCAATTCTCTTCCTATTATTCATTAATGACCTTCTCAATTGCACCTTCAGCCACATTCACTCATATGATGACGATTCTACATTACACTATTCAACTAACCTGCACAACATCACTCACAGCAGGAGCTCCAAAACTCACGTAAAGAAAGCACGACGCACCTATCTTCTGATCTCTCTACTATCTCTAATTGGGGCAGCGAAAACCTTATTACTTTTAATGCTTGTTTTTCTTCTAACCTCACTTGGAAAAACCAAATTACCACTCTTTCTATAACAGCTTCCCAGAAGCTGGGTGTGTTCTACCGCCTCCGGGGGTTCTTTACCACTGTGCAGCTTCTTGCTTTGTACACCCAGTGCATCCATGTATTGTGTAATGTTCACACATGTAGGGAGGATCCTCTCACACAGCACTTCTACACAAAGTAGAAAAGAAAGCCTTCCATCCTATTAACCCACATCCACTCACCAATTGTCAGCAGTCTCTCTCTTCGCCGCAATGTTGCATCTCTCTCACTATTCTACTGCTATTACAATTATCAGTGTTCCTCAGAGCTCTCTCAGTGTATACCACCCCCTCTTCGTAGAACACGTAGCACCCGTCTTGCAACACAATCCCACCCTTACTCTGTGAAACTCTCGAACCCAAGATTTAAATTTTATCTTCAATCTTTCTTCTATTCAACAGAAAACAATTTATATTTTAGTATGTTAGAGGAGTATACAAGATCATTTATATAAAGCGAAAATAGTTGTGGTCCCAATGTGGACCCTTGAGCGACACCATAGTTAGTCGAAGCTAAAGAGGACTTGGTTGTATTTGTTTGGGATAATTCGTAGCTATCAGACAAATAGCTAGCAAACCAACTTTGAGCTACATCTCTTACCCCACAGAAATTTAGTTATTTAGTCAAGATATCATAAATAATCGTGGCAAGCGCTTTACTCAGATCTAAGAAGATTCCTATTATATAGTTTTTCATCAATGTGTTTGATGACATAATTCAGTTGTGAAACAATTGCTTATTGCGGTGATAGATTTGTTTCTAAACCCGAACTGTTCTTTTACCAATATGTGATTTTCCTTGACAATATTAATTAGCCTATCGTAAATCATTAATTCTATGATTTTTTAAATAGAAGACAAGATAGAATTAGGTCGGTAATTAGGCATGATTGTTTTGTCACCGCCTTTGAATAATGCTAATATTTTGGCTATGTTTAGCTTATCCCTGTCGTAAAAGATAAATTAATTATATGTGCTAAAATAGGACTCCGAGCATTAATTGTTGTCTTTAAAATATTGATATGGATAGGGGAGGCTGAACCTTCGCTGAGCCCAGATATCAAAATGTCTAATTTTTGTGTTCTTGTTCTATAATGCTTCTTTCAACATAGGAGAATAGCATAGGAAGGAACAAAAAACCATATCGCATCCATAACCCCGCAGGCCGGGGGTTCGACCTCGATCCCCGAAAAACTATAAACAAATCTTTCAGCCACCCAAATTTTGTTTTTGTGTCTGTTGTCTAAAGGGCTGCTGTAAGCAATAGAAATTATCATATGAGGGCATAAACACCCATATGACATCCCTAGGGCCCCCTTGGGGGGGCCCCAAAATCATGGATTTTGGTAAAAAAAAATCTAAAATAATTCTACAATGTTTTCCCCTGATGAAAATGTTGTTTAGTTGGTCATTAATCTCGATCTTCTATGTGCGCGCAATCGTAGAAAACGTTTCCTAAGGAGGACTAACTATTCTATCTCTCCAAAATTGTACTTTCGTGTGTGAAAATGTTTGATTTTAGCTTGCCAGAGATCCTATTTTGGCACTTACGAGATCATCTACTTTTGTGTTTATTGCTCAAATTCATTCCCCTTCTACACACTACAGATAGGACTATATAGCAATTGGAAAATGCAGAAATAATGGTATTATCTCACATATTTTTTCAAGATTCGACATTGTTTAGGTTGAAATGTTGGCTAAAAAAACATATATATATATTATATAGTTTTTTCAGCCCCTTCTATTATGCAATATGGTAAAACTAGTACATTTTCTAGTAGGGGATGCAGGTAGAATACGCCATACAAAAATTGCGGGAAATTTTAAAAATTTTGAGTGAGAAAATGATTTTACAAATATTTCAATGAAATTCTGCGTTCGCGTGCGCGCGCGCACATAGAGAGCTGATTTTTTTCAGCGAGTCTTAGTATTGCCATTGGTAATAAGATGGTATAATTGAAGAAAAACACTATCTCTTATACAGGCTGACTTGGGGGTCAAGACTTCAGCCTCTTCTTGTGATCAGCAGATGACCTTTAAAAGTTCTTTAGTTACATTTATGATTTATTTTACAGAAGTAGGTGACAACCTGAAGGTATTTACATAATTACCTTGTATATACTGTAATGGTGAACTATTATATTAGGCAACTTGTTTGCTCATGCTTGACCTACCACAACATAGTAACTGTTTATACTTTCACTTATTTGTTGATTTTCAGAGAAAATTACATTATTAATGCTTAACCCACTGAACCCCAGCTAGTTTATAATAAATGTGCCACCGAGGACCGGCAGGTTTTGAAAAAAAGAAGAAAAAAATCAGAAAACACCAGGAATGGGTTAGGAATGAAGGAAACCCCATAAAAAACGATCCCCTAAGTCATTAAGGAGTCCTACGGTGCGCCCAAAAGTCGGAATTAACATGGGGAAATGGGTAGGCAAAAACACCCAAAAACAGGTTTTTGCGCGCTAACGCGCACGCGGATGGACTTTGAGAGAGTTTTCAACCATCGGCATTGTTATGTGGGATACTTACACAGTTCACATACAAATCTGAGCCCTCTAGGTGCCATAGGACCGGAGTAATTAACAGGGACGCATACATATGCAGCGCTGGGGTTTAGCGTTACAAACATTGCCGACGCACAGTTTGCATCGCTGGTCCTCTATGGGTTAAAGATTCAATGTTTGTTTTGCTATTAAGATTTTTAACACATCGTTCAGAAGTTTCCAAATTTTCCTTCTGTTGCCTGTCACTTGTTCAAGTAATGACTCGTAATAAGATGTTTTAGCCTTTCTAATAACAGTATTTACTTTATTCTGTAGTGTTCTGTAAGTAATACCGTATGTAATGTTTTTTTTAAACAAATTTTGCATACATTATATTGTTCTCTTTTGTAATTTCAATTATATTGAAATCTAAGTCATAGGATGAGGGGAAGATGGATTCAGGGAGAAAGTTCCAGAGCTCGGTGTATCCAGGCATTTTTGGCACGAACGGCCCTTGATTTTGGCCCTGTCACTCTTTCAACTCTGGGGGAGGCACTCGCTACAGGCAGTTCTGCCTTTTATCTCCCTCACTCTCACACAAACAAAAATAAAAAATAAAAATAGAAGAAAGATTGAGAATATCATTTCACTCTTGATTTGGAGAGTTGCACAGAGTAGGGGTGGGTATACACTGAGAGAGCTCTGAGGAACAATAATTATTGTAATAGCAGTAGAATAGCGAGAGAGATGCAACATTGTGGCGACGAGAGAAAGAGAGATTGCAGGGTCGGTGAGTGGACATAAGTTAATGAGACAAAAGGTTTTCTTTTCTACTTTGTCGAGAAATGCTATGTGAGAGGATCCTCTCCACACATGCGAACAATACTCAATACATGAATGCACTGTGCCGCTATACAGAGCAAGAAGCTGTGCAGGGGTAAAGAACCCACAGAGGCAGCTGATCACACCCAGCTTCTGGGAAGCTGTTTTAGGAAGGGTGGGAATATGATCTTTCAAATTTAGATCAGAAGAAAAGGAGACACCGAGAATACTGAGAGAAAATGAAGGGTTGATTTGAGTATTGTTGAAGTATAAGGGAGTTCTTGACAGATAGATAAATGGAGAAATTGGGTTTGGAAGCATTGAAAGCAGCAAGATTTTCTTTGCCCCAAATGGGAAATGGTTGATAGGTCAGAAGATAAGTGTTGTATGGCATCATCACATGAAGTTTTGAGTGATTGCTTGTGGGGGGGGGGGGGGGGGGAGGTGTGATCTGAAAAATTAGTTGAATAGTGTCAGGTAGAGTCATCAGCATATGAATGGATAGGACTAGAGATAAAGTTGAGAAGATCATTAATCATAAAATGCTTTCAAAAATATTCTGCAATCATGTATTGCAAACTTATGAATGCTATGGATTCTTCAGCAGTATTGGGGAGATTGTAGGCACCAATCCAATAGGTAGTATTGTGGAAATTTTAGGCAAAAATCGAGGAGGACAGTACCCAGGGAAGGCCAAATAGGCATACAATAAGGAATTGCTGGAACTCCTGTTTCATTTGCCTGGCTTCCCCCACTGTTAGTATCTGTGCCTCACCTAAACAGAGAGTATTCCAGCTAACTCTCAAAAACACCTATTCCTCCTATTCATTTCACTACACCTACCATGCGCACCACACTTCGCTCCAACACACCAAAATTACCTCGTACGTACCTTGCTATTGGTTCTCTATCACACTTTCACCCTTGGGGGAAACCCTGTTCACAGGCATCTTTGCCTTTTGTCTCCTTTGTCTTTACCCCCCCCCCCCAGGGGGTAAGGGGCCTTCATCTATGGTGGACGAAACAAAAAAATATGCCCCACGCATCCTATTGCTTGTCGTACAAGGCGACTAATAGGGAGAATGGTGCTAGACTTGTGGACCAACAGCCATTGCTATCTAATGAAGCTTTGCTGTTGGCGCTGGCTTGGTGTGACACTGCCTCAGCTAAGGCTGGTGGGTGTTACAGGGGACTCTACTAGTCCTACCTGGGTGCCATTGTGGCGCCACGCCTGATTCGGCCATAGTGTTCACATGGTGGGCAGTGCTGTGACAGGACTTCATTGTTCTAGTCTAAGTTGCCAAATGGCAACACACTGGCAGTGGTTGTCTCCCCCCCCTCCCCCCCCCGCTTCTCCTCTAGACCAGGATCTGGCGCCTTGGGGTCGATCAGTCCGAAACGGATCCAGAGGGTACAGTGTGCACTGTGTCTCCAGATTAGCACTCTCCACCTATAGGGGCCACAACCTGATGGTACCGCTCCAGGAGGCTGTCCTATCATTAGGTGTATATTACCTGGCCAGTCGTAGTGCTGTATACACGCATGGGGTGCGTCCCTATGGCTGGATCTGGTGGGGTGCACCGGGGCTACTGGATCTTACCCCCTTGTAACTCGTGGGAGAAAGTGTTGGGAATGGTCCCCGAGGCAGTCTGGAGCCGGAGTTCCGGGGGCGGTGATGCCCATTGCCAGCCTACTCACCGACTATGACCTCTGTGGTGTAATTAATAAAATATACATTACTAAAAAACGCAAGTCTGATGAATCCATATCGCACATAAGACGGGCTGCAGCCCCCTGCTCATTCAGGCTTGCCAATGTAAATGTTGGAATTATGAGTGGCAGAGCGAATGAAGTTGTGGAAGCGGTTGAAGGACAAAGAGTGGATGTGTGCTGAACCCAGGAAACCTGTTGGAAGGGGTGTGGTGCACAGTGGATTGTTGGAAAGTCTGTGGCAAAACTAGAGGCCTCCCAGGCATAAGAGTTCCCGGTGGTGGAAGGACTAGGTTGAAAATGCAAGAAATTAGAAAAGAAGATGCTTCAAAACATGGAAGAAAGGAAGCATCAGGGAGGAATATCTGGCCCCTAAGCGAAATGCAAAAAAAAAGAGATATATAAGGCAAAGAAAATCATATAGGACCTGTTCATGAGTACCGCAGAAAATTCCAATGCGATCTTCAATTTAGCTAGGCAAGTTAAGGATGACAGTAGAGATGTTGTAGGAGAACAGTGTGTCAGGAATGATAATGGGACAATTGTTTATGCTGACAAGGAAATTAGAGATGCTTGTAAGGTATAATATGAAAGATTATTCAAAGTGGAATTTGAGTGGAATAGAGAGCAGCTTAGTAATGAAAAGCCAATAACCCCCCCCTCCCCCCCCCCCCACACACACACACACTTTGATAGCGCTAGCTGTTGTAAGCAGTGCAATATATAAACTTAAGGGCGGAAAAGCTGCTGGATGCTCTTGCATTGTAGCTGAGATGATTAAAGCCTCAGGTGATATAGGAGTGAGTTTAACTCCATCATTAGAGAAGAAATAATCCCTGATGAATGGCACACAAGTGTAATAGTACACGTATATATATGTTTTTGTTTTCTATGTGAATGAGGGAGACAAAATGCAGAACTGCCTGTAGCGAGTGCCTCCCCCAGCGTTGAAAGAGTGACAGGGCCATAATCAAGGGACGTTCGAGCTAAAATGCCTGGACACACAGAGTTTGAAGCTATTCAAGTCATAGTAAGAGGGAAAGACTGATTATGGGTAAGAGTTCAGGAGCTTAGCAGTTTAATAGAAGAAAGTCTGAGGATAGCGTTTCACTCTTGGGTTGGAAAGTTGCACTGAGTAGGGGTGGGATTGTGTTGCAAGATGGTTACTACATACCCTACGTAGAGGAGGTGGTATACACAGGGAAAGCTCCGAGGAACACTGAATATTGTAGTAGCGAGAGAGATGCAACATTGCGGCGAAGAGAGAGAGATTGCAGAGAGTTGGTGAGTGGATGGGAGTTAATGGTAAAAAAGGCTTTCCTTTCTACTTTGTCTAGGAGAGCAGTGTGAGAGGATCCTCCCCACACATGTGAAGAATACTCAATACAAGGACGCACTGTGCCCCTGTATAGAGCAAGAAGCTGCACAGGGGTTAAAAACCCCTTGAGGCGACTGAGCATACCCGACTTCTGGGAGGCTGCCTTAGCAAGACTGTTAATATGGTCCTTTCAAGTGAGAGCAGATGAAAAAGAGACACCGAGAATATTGAGAGAAGGTGAAGGATTGATTCTTGTATTGTTGAAGAATAAGGGATAGTCCTCTGGAGGTTCCGGACGGGTAGTAAGATAGAGAAATTGGGTGTTCGAAGCATTAAATGCAACAAAGTTTTCTTTACCCCAATTGGAAATAGTAGCTAGATCAGAAGATAAGTGTTCTATGACTTTAATGAGTTTGTTTTTGAGGGACTGCTGGCTGGGGCGTTCTGGAAAACTAATTGAGTAGTGTAAGGTAGAGTCGTCTGCGTATGAATGGATGGGACTAGATGTACAGTTGAGAAGATCATTTATGAAAATTAGAAAGATAATAGGAGATAGGACAGAACACTGAGGAACACCGGAGTTGATAGGATGAGGAAGTGAGCGATGGCCATCCACAACCGCAACTATGGAATGGCCAGAAAGGAAATTAAAGACAAAGGCACAGATGGAGGGATAGAAACCGAAGGAGGGTTGTTTAGAAATTAAAGATGTGTGCCAGACTCTATCGAAGGCCTTAAATATGTGTAGAGCAACAGAAAAAGTCTCACCGAAGTCTCGAAAGGAGGATGATCAAGAGTTAGTAAGATATGAAAGAATATTCCCAGTAGAGCGACCCTTAAGGAAGCCATACTGGCGATCTGAGAGCAGATTATGAGAAGATAAATGCTTAAGAAATTTGGAAGCAAGAATAGTATCAAAATCTTTAGAGATACAAGAGATGAAAGCAATTGGACGATAGTTGAAGGGTTGAGAGCGGTCACCCTTCTTTGGGACAGGCTGAATGAGAGCAAACTTCCAACACGAAGGGAAGACATTACAGCAGAGACAGAGATGAAAGAGTTTGCCTAGACAGGGAGTCAGCATGGAAGCACAGTTTTTTAGTACAACACGAGGAACACCGTCCGGACTATACGCCTTCTTAGTATTAGTATTAGTACAGGCAAGTGGGACTCAATGGATAGGGGAAGTTATAGGGGCCTGAACATGCTTGACCAAGTCATGAAAGTATGTGAACGAGTCTTTGAAGGTATGATAATGGAAAGCATTTCTATCAATGATATTTCAGTTCGGTTTCATGCCAGGACGTGGCACAATCGACGCTATCTTCATAGTCAGGCAACTGCAGGAAAGATATCTACTTGTATCTTGTGTTTGTAGACCTGGAGAAGGCCTTTGATAGGATGCCCATAGAATTTGTGCTGTGGGCTATGAGAAAACTTGGTGTTGAGGAGTGGCTGGTCAGTGTGATAATGAAGATGTACGAAGACTCACAAATGGCAGTGAGGGTGAAAATGTGTACTGAGTGAGGAGTTTACAGTCTGTGTCGGAGTCCACTAGGGCTCTGGGTTAAGCCATCTCTTCTTTGTTAAGGTTCTGGAGGCACTATCTGGTGATTTAAGAGTTGGGATTCCCTGGGAACTGCTATACGCAGATGACCTAGTACTTATCGCAGATAATGAGCGGAATGCCAAGGCCAAGTTCAGAAGATGGAGAGAGGGCATGGCAAGTAAAGGGTTAATAGTTGATATAAATAAAACCAAGGTTTTACACAGTAGTTTAGGGCTAAGAAACGTAGGAAAATGTGGTGCATACCCATGCACAATATGTATAAAAGGGGTGGGCGTGAATTCAATACAGTGTAGCGTCTGCCGCAGCTGGGTACATCACAGGAAGAATAACTGCACTAGAATAAAGGGACCTCTACCAAGAAAGAAGTACGATATTGAGAAATGTGTATGCATAGTATGCAAATGAGAGCTTGTATTCAATGACCGGCTTGAGACTGATAACTTTGGCAATGAGGCATTGGAGATGGTGGACAAGATATACTAATTGGGTGATACCACCTCTGCCTGTGGTGGGGCTGAGGCTACTACTATCACCAGAATAAGATGCAGCTGGGGAAAGTTTAGAGAACTTTAGCCACTACTCACCATGAGAAGAGTCCTTCTCCCATTGAAGGGAATGGTGTATGCTTCATGCATTAGAAGCGCAATGACCTATCCTTCAGAAATGTTGCCTGTCAAAGCGGATGATATCAAGAGAATGGAACGCAATGAGGAGAGAATGGTGAGATGGATGTGTAATGCCACACTGCAAGATAGGATATCATGTGAAGAACTAAGGAGAAGGTTAGGTATCAAGAGTATCAGTGATGAGATGCGTACTAACAGGCTTGGATGGTTTGGACATGTGGAGAGGATGGATGAACTAAGCTGGGTGAATATAGCCTTGTGGAACTCCATTAGTTATTATTTGTTGTTGGGATTGTTTACCATTAACGACAGTATACAGTTTTCTGTCACTTAAGTAGGATTGAAACCATTTGTGAACTGTGCCACGAAAGCCGTAATTGTAAAGTTTATGAAGCAGCATTGTGTGGTCCAGTGAATCGAAGGCCTTCCTGAATTTCAAAATTTGTCTAGATTTTCATAAAGATATTTTAAGTGATCAGTGATGGCTTGGACTGTTGATTTATGGTTTCTAAATCCATAAATCTAAATACGAATAAACTTGCTAATATACTGCTCGTTCCATCACTTTACTTAAAAGAGGCAAGATTGATAATTGTATAGGCCTGTAATTGTTAAAATTAGTTCTCTCCCCTTCCATACAAATAGGGTAACTCTTGCAATCTTTTGACTATGAGTAAAAATACCACTGGTAAATGAGTTGTATATTATCGATGTTAATAGTGTAGTAATTGATGTTTTAAAGTGTTTTAAGATTCTAGTATTATATGTGTCAATATAACCAGGCTTATTTTTAAAGGTCTCAGTTATGCTACTGATAACGTCGTTCGAAACGGGATTAAATTATAATTAATTCAAATAATTACCTTTGAGATAGTATTACCTTTGAGATAGTATTACCTTTGAGATAGTATTACCTTTGAGATAGTATTACCTTTGAGATAGTATTACCTTTGAGATAGTATTACCTTGAGATAGTATTACCTTTGAGATAGTATTACCTTTGAGATAGTATTACCTTTGAGATAGTATTACCTTTGAGATAGTATTACCTTTGAGATAGTATTACCTTTGAGATAGTATTACCTTTGAGATAGTATTACCTTTGAGATAGTATTACCTTTGAGATAGTATTCTATATTATTTTGGGAGTCAGGAATTTCGTTTGCTATATTTTTGACAATACTTGTGAAACAATATTTGAATTTCTCAGCTATGTCAGTAAACTATGCGGTTAATGATTATTGTTGTTATTGATTTAGTTGTTTTTGGTTCACCGGTCTTGGAATATTGTTAATTTAATGGTTGTCCATGTTTTTGAGATATTATCTTCGAACTGTTTAAATCTAATTTTAAAGTATCTTCTTTTAGCTGCGCGAATTTGATTTGTTACCACATTTATAATTTGTCTGTAGGTTGTATTTATGATTACATTTTTACATTTTAGTTTAAATAAGTTATCTCTTCTGTTTATATTCTGCAGTATAGAGTTATTTATCCATGGCTTAGAATAGGATTTGTATGATACGGCTTTCGTCATAACTGGGCAACAAAGATTGTAAGCAGCAAGTAATTCTAAATTTAGTTGATTAATAGCTTCGTTAAAGTCCTTGTTATTTTCAATGTATTTTAACCGATTAATGCTGAGTTTTTCTTTTAGTTTCGATAGAGTGTCATCGTTTATCAATCTGTATTTTATGTGAATTGGTTTATTTATACTCACACTCAGCGCATCTTTTATAATCAGGAATAAATGCAGGTGATCTGATAGATCAGATACTAGACAACCTGTGATAAAATGAGAAGGAACATTTACGATAATATTATCTATGAGTGTTGCACTTATGTCCGTTAGTCTGGTTGTTTTTTTAGATATAATCGGGATTAAAGAAAGTATATATATATATATATATTCATTGTATTGATAAATGCTTTGGTACCATTATGAATGTCATCATTTAACATATTCATATTAAAATCTCAACATAGTATTGTTTGATGCGAGTTTTTTACAGTTTGACATGTGAGGAGTCCCAAGATTTCATCAGTAAACGTGTCGCAGTTCGCTGAGGGAGGTTTATAAACTGTCACAATTACATATTTTTGGGAGTTGATTGATAAACTCTAGAATAACGATTCTATTGTGGGGCTTGATATAGAACAATTGTCTATAATTTTGCATTTTATATTATTGCTTACAAATACGGTAATTCCTCCATCTCTTTTGTTTGGTCCGCTTAATGAGTGAACTTCCTTTTAACCATTAATATGAAATAAATCTGTATTATGTGCTGCGAGCCAACTTTCTGTTAAACATATCATATCAAAACTAAATTTGAATGATGATAGAATTGCAAGGAACTCGTCGAATTTGGCCAGTAGCGATCTAAGATGTTCAAGTCTTTTGTTGGAGAGGGATTTAACTCACTAATTTGTGAAATGGTGAGGTACTTTTTCGAGGTATTGTTATTTAAGTCTGGATATATTTCATTGAAGTGATGCACATCGGGATTTATATTATCAAGAATGTTATCGTTGTAGGCTACATAAAAACACACACACAGAACATAACAAATAAAACCCAAATCAAGATATAGAATATATATATATACAGTATATATATATATATATATATATATATATATATATATATATATATAAAATTATATATATATATATATATATATACCGGGTATATATATATATATACAGTATATATACATATATATATATATAATATATATATATATATATATACAGTATATATATACATATATATATATATATATATATATAAAATGTATATATATAAATACAAATTATATATGCACGTCTTCAAAGAGATTGAAAATTACTTCAGAGAGTACTTTATTTACGGTTGATATTTAACGGAATGTGAAACCTACACTAATGAAAGTATATGTGTGAGATATTTAAACCTTGATGAGGAAACTTTTCAATAACAAAATGTTAGGTATAAATACACCATTGCGCAATTTTATAAGGTATTCTGGTTACGGCCATTCCTGTATACATAGTTGGTGGCAGAGCAGCGAAGATGGTCGGTGAAGAATGTCTCCAACTGGCGGCGTGTGTTGACTGTGATGAGCCTCCATCTTGATGCCGATCCTCTGGTTACTGGTCCACTCAAACACTCATCCACCTGTGGCCCAGACAAAATAAGTAACATATACCTAAGACAAGACATTCAAGCACTGATCAACTTATCAAAATAAAGCTATTGACACACCATAATACCCAACCACTGGAAGCATGGTGTCATCATCACAATCCCGAAACCAAACAAAGACCCCACGCTACCCTTCTCACACCACCCCATCACTTTCCTTTGCACCCCTGAAAAGTTACCAAACGCCTCATATTACAACTAACAAAACCTCACATTCCCCTAGCTACATCACAGCGCGGCTTTAGGCAACCGCACTCCACAAACACTCTTCTGACAGATCTCACACAAAAAGTGTTTTGATGGCATCAATTCAGCTAGGCCAGCACACAAAACATTTCTCATTACAATTAACATTAGTAAAGCTGTTGATGCCATTCCCCGCCACAAACTAACAGGCAAAAATTATCAACACAAACATACACAAGAACACACAAAGATGGCCGGACAATTATCTAGCAGGCAGATGTGCCCATGTACGATTTGTTGGCCAGTTATCGAACATCAGAAATTTCACAAACGAAGTCCCTCAGGCATCCGTCTTATCACCAACACACTTCAATCTATACATGCACGACCTACCCATATCCCACACACCCCAGATACACACAACCTAAAACATAACACTAACATGTATACATCGAGAAGCAAACACAGCCGCACAACTCCTCCAACCATACCTCAACACACTACACGACTGGTTCACCGGAAGCAGACGCAAACTAGCCCCAGCCAAATCTACAGCGACCCTTCTCACAAACTGGACAGTAGAACATAGACATATCCCTCACCTGACCTTAAATAACATCACTATAACACACAACACACATACGCGCACACACATACGCGCACACACACACACACACAAAATCCTTAGTGTAACATATGTACATCAATGTCACTTAAACATCATATTACACGCATAAAAAAAAAAAAAAAAAAAAAATACACCAAGATTAAATGCCCTCAAGTCACTACCACCACAGTATACAAACATTATATATGTTCACTGATGGAATATGCTAGCCCTGCTTGGGCCTCTAACCTCTCTGAAACACATCACAATACCCTACAGATCACACAGAACAAAGCCCTCAAAATATTAATTGGCTGCACAGCTACCACACCTACAGATCACATACACCATTATGCCGCACCCTCCACAATCGTACACCATCCACTCCACTACATAACAGGACATCCACACACACCAAGAAACATCAAAACAACACCTAGCACTCGTTATCATACATAAATACTGTCTTCATTCCCCTCTTGCCCACACCAAGCCAGCTTTTTGAAACATATCCATATTCAAATCATCCACCGATTCATCCAGTCACTCTAAGACAACATTCAGCTACATACACAGCCTACATCTATTCCTAATTCTATCCTTGAGCTATCCATCATTATCAACGATTAAAGTAAGTTAACTTTAATAAGTTATAGGTAAAATACACTTTGTTTACTCTTGAATTCTTAAATAAATTGGTCCTTCGAACCTCGAAACCTTTGACATATGTTGGCGTTTCGTCTTTTCAGTTTCTTGTTATTCCTTTTCGTTTTCCTACTATATTTTCCTAGCTTTTCCTTCCTTCTTGGGCCTGCTCCCGCTTCTCTAGTATTCTTATGTGCCTTGTGGGCGGTAATTTCATGTCAGGACTTAGTTTTTGTCCATACTATGACAATGTATTTAATTACAATTGTAGACCACTGCGGCCTGGGAGAGCCTCGTTCGCTACCATCCTTTGAAGCTTTAACACAACGGAAGAACAGAGGACGAGGGGCGGAAGCGGTGGTATTAAATTAGGCTAACGATCAATTTGCGTTCCTAATTTTCATGTTTTCTAGGCTAAAATTAATTAGATTTAAATTGGGTTAACTATTTAATTGGGTTCCTATTTGTAATTTGTTTTCTAGGCTACATTGGGTAGATTAGGTATTACATTCAACACTTAATTAAATTAATGTGAAATACAATTGCCGTCTTGCTAGCATCGTTCTATGCGGGGGGGGGGGAGTTGGAGCTGTGAACATCGCTATTAAACAGAAATGCTAAAATGATTTAGGCTTCTGGTGAATAACAGTATAATGAATTGAGTTTTATTCATATTTAAATACACTGCAACTGTATTTTGGCCGCCGATTTTGCATATAATCAATGTCTAATACAACTTCCTTATGGCCTGAGACTCGCAAGTTAGTCAAATAAAAGGGCTAACATGATTCTGTACGGTCTTCTCAACTTAAATTAAAGGGGTAACTGCCACAAACATGTCTGGTACCAAGTAGATATTGGGCTAGCCTAGTTTTTCATTTTTTTTAGAATAAATTGGCTTGTCTTATGAAATGTTTGGCATCCCCTCCTTAGTGTATTTTAACACACTGCCGCATTTAATATAGGGTTAACTGTTTCAATTTAAGAATGGAGATAATTTAGGCATTGTTCGTTTATTTTAATTATTGAGCTCCGCGTCTCATTTCCCTCATTATTTGCCCTACACCGACATCACACGTATATTTAATTATTACGTTTTAAAGTCGGGGTTCCCTATGATTTGCCTTTATTGACGTCGGCTAACTTTCTGAGTGCGTTTCACGTCCATATAGGTAAATTAATTTGTCATACCCTTTCAGTTCTATTTCCTGTGTATTGCCATCATGTCGTTGACTCTGTCCCAGTATAAACGACGCAAGGGGAGTATCAAGAGTGGTTTGACAAGGATCACCAAAGATATAGCTACATTTTTAGTTAATGCAGATAATGTAGCGATTGAGGCTAAATTGGCATCAGTATTGAGACAGCTCGAACATTTTAATTCATGTCGCTGCGAAATGGAAACACTCTATGAAGATGACGAGGAATATTTCGCGAACATAGAAGTAGACATGGAATATCTAGAGCGTCTTGATCAAATTATCGTTCACCTTAAGGGTAAACTGAAACTTAAGGAGCCAAATCGTGCTGCAGTTAATAGAAATGCCATTATAAGACTGCCGAAAATCACCCTTCCTGTGTTTGACAGTGATCCCATTCTGTGGATGGGATTTTGGGATATGTTCAACTGTAGTGTCCACAGCAATGAGGAGCTCAGTGACATCCAAAAATTCACCTACTTAAGAGGTCAACTGAATGGCAAGGCGAAACAACTAATTGAAGGTTTCGCAATTGAGGGAGCCAGCTACCAAACAGCGGTTGCCCTTCTACAGAAAACCTATGGGCACAGGGATAGGATTAAGGCGGCACACATAACTAACCTTACTACTTTGAATCCTCCCTCTTACAATGACGAGGAACTGAAAGGATTCTATGTTAGTTTTGAAAGTACACTGAGGTCAATAGAGACCCTAAGAATTACCCTTCATGAAGCTAGTGTTGTAATTCCCATGAATAAATTGCCATTCCCACTAAAGGAAACTTTAAAAAGAACCTTAGGTGAAGGTGGTCTGGCCCTAGAAAGGTTTGTCCAGGCTTACCAGGCAGACGTTTTTAATATGGAGAGTGTGGCAGATCGGACTACACCACACATACCAGTTGCTTCGGCATCCTTTGCGGTGCAGGAGGCCTCGGTGCAAAGTAAGGGTTGCAAGTTGTGCAAAGGGGCACACGTGTGGTTTAAGTGTCTGAAGTACAAAACCAGTGCTCTGAAAGTTAAGCGTGCAAAACAACTCAATCTTTGCACAGGGTGCTTGTCCTCAACCCACGGGAGCAATGGTTGTGTGAACCCTGACATCCGTAACTGCAAATTCTGTCGTAACAGACACTACCATATCCTCTGCCAGTCCAGATCTCATTGGAACGGTGCAAAGAAGGAGCAAAAACCTCAACAGGTAACAAAGACCAAGACGCAAACTACCACGATGCATGTGTCTTCTAAGAAGACTAGCATTATCCTCCCAACTGTTATGCTGCCAACAGTAAAGGAACCAAGAGGAACAGTCAAGATGCGTACACTGCTGGATCAGTGCTCAAAGCGCGCCTTCATACTAAATTCCGCTATAGACTCTATCCAGTATGAAAAATTGGATGTTGAAGAGCTAGAGTTGTGAGGGTTTACCAGAGCATGTGAGAGTAGAAAGTATCCAGTAGTGTCTTTCAAGTACAAGTTCCGGGGCAGAAACTATCCTCTACAAGCAGTTGTGGTAGAAACTATCCCGGATCATAAAGGATCAGAATGCCTTGAAGCAGGCATGAAGGTGTTGCGAAACAAAGGTTACAAATTAGCTGATCCTCTAATGACACAGACATCTCGACTGGACTTGTTGGTTGGTGCCGATTATTATTATGACTTAGAGCGGCCAGGGTACAAAACAAGAGGGTGACATAATTCTCTTGCTCACTAAATTTGGCTATGCACTAAGTGGCTCCTGCCATAACGTCAAATCTAGCGCCCAAATAGAGGTAGTTACAATATTGAAAGTCGCGGTCACCCCGATGGATCAATACACATCCACGGAATCAAATAATCCATGTCATAATGAATTAAAATGTATGTGGGAACTGGATCATCTAGGAATTTCTCCGAACGAAGATTCAAAGGAAAACAAGACTGCGTGGGCCATCTACAAAGAGACTGTAACATACTCTGCACAGAATCAGCAGTATGAGGTCAGACTGCCATGGAACCAACAAAAAGAAAAGCTGCCCTCTAATTATGATCTAGCAGCGGGTCACCTAAGGGGTCTGCAGAGGCAATTTAAACAAGAGCCTGTATATTGTAGTCACTATGCCAAGGTTTTCCAAGATCAACTTCATCGTGGTTATTGAAGAGGTTCCTTACGGTGTTACTGAAAACAGTCATTATTTGGCACATCACGGGGTCACCATGGACAGCACAACGACGCCCGTTCGTATTGTGTACGACTGCTCCGCTAGTATTGGCAAAGGCAGGCCAAGTCTTAATGACTGCCTTTACACAGGGCCATCACTAGTGCCAGATCTAGCACAAATATTGCTGCGATTCAGGGTAAGCAAATTTGTCTGGATAAATGACCTCGAGAAAGCCTTTCTCATGTCGAGACTTCATGAAGAAGATTGTGACTAAACCCGATTTCTGTGGCCAAAGGATCCCTTGGACTTATCTTCACCTTACTTTGCTACCGATTTAAGGAAGTGTTGGTCGGGGCGACTTGCTCACAGTTTCTTCTTAATGCCACGGTCTTGAAGCATCTTTCCATTATAAAAGAGGATCCCAAAGTTGTGGAGGCTATTAACCCTTAACTGGCGGCGCGCAACAAATGTCGAGTGAAATAAATTTGGACTAAGTGGCGGTGCACGACAGCTGTCGAGCGCCATTTTCAGCACGTAATGTTGCTGAGAGAGAGAGCTGAGCGGGGGGACGAGCGTAGTAACCTTATGACCTCTCCCCACGACCACCGTGGACATACTGAACTGTAATTCTACTTTCCTGCCCCCTTTCTCACTCGCTACACAGGGAATTATGTAAGGAAATTACCTTATTTCAGGGTTATTGCACTCGTGTTGCACGATCGTTGCAAGAGAACCAGTGGTCGTACAAGGATGGTTCAGGTGTCATTGGAAAGCTCTGTTTACGCCCTTTCAGGGATAGATACTTGTTTTACGCTCTGGGTCTTATTTAGGCATGAAAATGAGCACGGAAACAACCCTATTTAGGGTAAAAAAAGAAAACACTGTGCGGTACGGTCAAATAGACCGCCTAGCCCGCCAATAAGGTGTTAAGGAAGGTTTGTACATTTACAACCTTCAGGGAACAGGCAGTAATGAAGAGACTGTCATTAAGCGTTACTGGGATGCCCAAAGAATAATGTCTCGAGCACATTTATATCTCAGAGAGTGGGCTACCAATAGTCCTCAACTACATGACCTCCTACAATTGGATGGTGTTGCTGCCAAGAATCAAGAGCGAGTAAAGCCATTTGGACTCCTGTGGTTACCTGACTCTGATCTGTTGACGTTCAACGCGCTCCTTGGTGCCGCTAGAGGAGCGGCGAACACATCCAAAGGTAAGGTAGTCTCCCAGAGACCTATAAGGCTACAAAGAGAGAGTGCTTAAGAGTGACGGCACAGCTGTTTGATCCACTCCTGTTACAATAAGGTCCAGAATTTTCTTACAGCAATTATGGAGACTGAAACTAGATTGGGACGATCCGCTATCTGAAGACTGCACTACCGAATGGTCTACAATTTCTAAGGACCTGAACCGCTGCTGTGACTTTACTTATCCTCGGAGGACGGTATATGCTGACTCAGTGGAACTTCATTCATTTAATGATGCAAGTGGTGTTGCCTATGGCACTGCAATATATTTTGTGAGCCCGGAATGTAGTAGTCTGGTCATCACTAAAGCAAAGGTCGCTCCCATAAGGTTCATAACTAGACCAAGACTAGAGATAACTGCTGCTTTGCTAGCCGCCAGATTAATCAAAATTGTGGAAGACGCCTATCATAATATTGTAAAAGTCAACAAAATTGTTTTATTGTGCAACAGCCAGGTTACATTGCATTGGCTGCACAGTATGAAGAAGTTTCCAGTGTATGTCGCGAACCGAGTTGACGAAATAAAATCCCTTCTTCCGACTGTAGAATTCCGGTACGTGTCCTCTAAAGAAAACCCTAGTGACTTACTGTCTAGAGGTGTTTCGACAAAACATCTGAAATCTTCTGCGTTTTGGTGGGAGGGGCCCATGTGGCACCGAAACAAAGACGAGTGCCCAGAAGATACCAGATGACCCAACGCCAAAAGTAGCTAGCCAAGTCATTGGGACCAATAATGAACAGGACACACAGTTATGGAACTGAGAAAAATATGGCAGTTATGAGAAATTAATTCGGGTAGTTGCATGGACTATTTGATACAAGAATAATTTGAAGGCAAAAATTAAAGGGACGTCTCCCACAGCCTGTGCCCTCCTCAGTATTAACCCTTAAAAAGCGGCTCACCACATAAGTCGTTTTTAATAAAGCTGGACTATGTGGCGGCGCTCGACATAGGTCGAGTGGCAATTTCAGCACGTAATGTTGCTGAGAGAGAGAGACAAGTGGTGGCAGGAGACTAGCGAGCGTATGACTGCTCCAGACCACCGCGGCGAACCTACTGACACGAATCTCAGCTCCCTCCTCACTCTCTCACTCGCTATATACGGAATTGTATCGGGAAAGTGGCTAATTACCTGCTTTTTGCACTCGCGTTGCACGGTTATTGCAAGAAAACTAGCCATCATAAAAGGATCGTTATGGTGTCATTCGAAAGCTCTGTTTATGCCCTTTCAGGGATAGATACTTGTTTTACGTTCTGGGTCTTATTTAGGCATGAAAATGATCACGTAAACAGCCCTATTTTGGCTAAAAACACCCCGCTGGGCGGTACATATAAATAAACCGCATAGGCCGCTAAAGAAGGGTTAAGGAACTAAATGTAGCAGAAAAGATTGTAGCTCAAAGATGCCAGCAGGAATGCTTCCCAAAGGAGTACGAGATGCTGTCTGGTGACAAGGGTACTCGCAATAATTTGGTAAACCAATTAGGACTTGTCATGAAAGGAGGTTAAATTGTATGTGAAGGTAGATTGAAGTTAGCAGCTCTTCCGGATTCAATGAAATATCCAATACTACTGCCTTCCAAACACCCTTTCACTACCATGCTCATCAATATGTGTCATTGTGTCTGTTGTCACTATGGAGTCACGTGGTTGCATATATACGGCAAAGGTGGTGGATTCCTAAGATAAGACAAGCCGTAAAACAAGTGACCAGTAAGTGTATAACCTGTCGTAAAATACAGGGTAATACCTACACGACAGCTAGAGTACCTCCCCTGCTAGACATCAGGACTACTAGAGATCCCTTTGAGGTCATGGTGGTCGATTATACAGGAGCTATTCCTGTCCGGGACTCACACAACAACAAGGCTGATATGCTATTATTTACGTGCGCTACTACAAGAGCTATTCACATTGAAGTAGTTAGCAATATGACCTGTGACAGCTTTATCCATGCGTTCCAGAGATTTTGTAGTAGGCAGGGATTTCCAAATATAATGTTAAACGACAATGCTGCCACATTTGTAGGAGCTTCCAGACACTTGGAAGACATTCCAAGCGATCCCAGTCTTCAGGCTCATCTTACCGAAATCCGATGTGAATGGCGTTTTATACCAGCACATGCGCCTTGGTTCGGAGCTATATGGGAGAGAGCCATAGGTATTGTGAAGGCTGGGCTTATAAAGGTACTAGGTCGTGCTCTAGTCTCCTTTAAGGAACTAATTACTGTCCTATTGGAGCTGGAGGCTACCGTGAATGATTGCCCTTTAACATATGTCTCGGGTGATCTGGAGGACCCTTGTCCTATTACTCCATCCATGCTAGTTAAGGGTTGTAGGCTTCGTGACTTCCCAAAGGACATGATTCAGCTAGTTGAGCTGCAGGATCCTAGTTACGATAAGAAAGCCGCGATACACAGCAGGTACAATTGCATCAATAAATTGATCCGGGATCTATGGAAGCGTTGGTCTAGTGACTACTTGGCATCACTACGAGAAGCCTATAAGACTAAAAAAGGCTCATCAAGCAGTGTATGGCCAAATGTTAATGACATCGTTCTTATACATGACGAGGGACCTCGTGTGCTTTGGAAATTTGGTAGGGTAGTTAAACTCTATCCAGGACGAGATGATCTAGTTAGAGTGGTCCAGATTAGGACAAAAACTGACATGACCACTCGACCCATCGTCAAGTTGTATCCATTGGAACAGGATGTCGAAATGTTTTCAATCCCTCAACCGGCGGTCGCTGATGATGGTGTTAGCTCTCACGACTCCACACCTATGTCAACAGCGGTCGCTGGACCATCCGCCGGTAACGATCCCAATAGAAAACTACCTCTTCGCCGAGCCGCTGTTAGTTCTTCACAACTTTGGAGATCTAACATCGCTGCAGGATTACTGTAGATAATGTATATATTGGTGGTGTGATTGTGTCGAGGCTCGTAAGTAACTCGACAGCTTAGGTTAAGTAAACATACTGGAAGTTCAAAATAGGCGCCAGGATTAGGCTAAGCTATATATCTTTATAAAAGATATGTACTATTTCGTATTAAGTCTCTATGGGTTTATTATCCATAATTATATCGGGTTATCATTATAATTAATCTGGTATATCTTGTAGTTAGTTAAATGATGCATTGGTGGATAAGATATTAACTGCGCATGCGTAATTTTTCGGGACTGGCGTGTTCACTGCCGTAAACGTCAGACTCGCTCAAACGACCATTTCATCAACAACTCCTTCTAGCTGCTCTAGTTACAACCCACCTGTTCATGCTATTTCACTCTAATTCTTAACTCCTAGTGGCCACTATACCTTCTATCTATTCCTAATTCTATCCTTGAGCTATCCATCATTACCAACGATTAAAGTAAGTTAACTCTTACAAGTTTATAGATAAATTACACTTAGTTTACTCTTGAATTCTTATACCTTGAGAACTTTGTGGGAAAACCCGGTCTCGGCCGTGGCATTCCTTAGGAGATTTGGGCTGTTTGGTCAGGCAGCGTAGGGAACGACTACTACTACTACTACTACTACTACTACTACTACATTATTTATATATACTGTATGTATGTAACCATAATTCTCCATTTCAAGTTATATATATATATATATATATATATATATATATATATATATATATATATATATATATATATATATATACAGTATATATATATATATATATATATAGATATATATATATATATATGCAGTATATATAGTATACGTATATATATATATATATATATATATATATATATACAGTATATACAGTATATCGAATATTATTCTACATAGAAAATCAAACTACCGAATGTAAACTAAATCTCGTTCATTTTGACATTATACTATTATTATAACATTATCTCATATTGTTTATACTTATGTTTAGTCTAGATCCCATCCTGTCCAAATGTACACAAAGTATGGCAACAGACATCACTGGACTGCCTCAGTTCCGGTAGCCTGTTATGATTTTACTTCCTGATGTGTCACACCTCTGAGATGTAGAGAAGTGGACAAGTTTCTCCATCTGGACAACATACATCCCTCTAGGCCACCTTACTCCTCACTACTGCTATCATACTCAGCTTATAGAGTTGCTTATAACTCACTATCACCAATAAGCCACACTTACATTCACAACTGACTCATAAGTATAAGTGAACTTCAAGAGGACACCTTAAATCGAGATTCCCATTCATACTGTACTCAACTGTAAATTTGTGAGTCCCCTTATCCACGAGACATTCACTTTACTTACCTATTACACATATAACTAAGTTTTAGCCCATATATATATATAACTGCGTGCCTTGGACCTTTACCTTCAACTCTATCTATCCATTTCTGTAACACTCGCTGCCTTTCCTCTAACTTCCACTCTGTGGAACACCATCTCTCTTCTACCAAACCTAACTTACTTGTCCTCACCGAAACTCAGTTCTTTAAGGCAACAGACAGCAAACAGTTTTTGTATATCCTCCTACTATCTATATCCTCAATTCAAAGCCAAAGGTGGATGTTGTGTGTATATACGCCACAATCTTACTTGCTCACATGTTCCCAACTTTGACTTTTCTGAATTTTCAAATATCTGGCTTAAGCTATCTTGTCACTCTCTCACTAAATACATCTATGCTGTTTAGCTCTCCCCTAATTCTACTGGCTATCCATAATTCTTTGACTATCTTACTTCTTAAGTGAAACACATTCTATCCATCTCTCCCTTCTCTGAAATCTCCATCTTAGGATATTTCAATGTTCACCACCACCAATGGCTCTCCTCTAATTTTACTGACCAAACTGGTGAACAAGCTTACATCTTTTCTATCCTAAATGACCTAGAGCAGTTAGTTCAGCAACCCACCTGTATCCCGGACCGCCTTGCAGATCGGCCCAAAATCCTTGACTTATCTCTAACCTCTAATCCTTCTGCTTATACTGTAAACCGTTGAGCTCCTCCGATCATAAACTTATCTCTGTCACCTGTCCTATCTCTCCAGACGTCCTTCTGACCCCCCAGCCGGCGGCTCTTGTGGCACTTTAGCGCTGCTGACTGGGAGGCAGTACTTCTTTGATTTCCCATGGAATGATTTTTGCTTCCGTGGCCGGGGACCCTCAGAGAGTGCCGATAGCATTACTGATGTATTCCTTTCGGGCATGGAAGCATACATCCCATTCTCTTTCTCTCAGACTAACTCATAAAAATCTTGGTTTACTCATGCTTGTTCTACTGCTGTTTGCAATAAGGAGGAAGCATTCAAATGGTACCGTCGCCTTCAAACTCAAGAATCTCGAACTTTATAAATTATGTATCTGCCCAGAATTAAGCCAAATCTGTTCTTCGACTCTCCAAAAACTCTTTCATCTATAACAAATGCTTTGAACTTTCCAACTCTAGCTCTTCCCAAGCTTTCTGGCATCTAACCTAAAACCACTCCAACAATTTAAGTTCTTCATAATTTCCTTCCCTCTTCCACTCTGATGGTACCACCATCACCTCTTCCTCTGACAAAGCAGAACTCTTTGCTCAAACTTTCGCTAAAAACTCCACCTTGGATGATTTCGGTGCTATTCCTCCCTCTCCACCCCCCTCTCACTTACTTATGCCTAATATCATAATCTCTTCTAAAGATGTACTCTCGGCCCTCTCAGGACTTAATACTAAGAAGGCATATGAACCGGATGGTGTTCCTCCTGTTGTACTCAAAAACTGTTCTTCCGTGCTGACTCCCTGCTTAGGCAAACTCTTTCGGCTCTGTCTATACTCTAATGTCTTTCCTTCATGCTGGAAGTACGCTCTCATTCAATCTGTCCCAAAGAAGGGTGCCCTCTTTCAGCCCTCCAACTATCGTCCAATTGCTTTCATTTCTTGCATCTCTAAACTTTTTGAAACTATTCTTGCCTCAAAATTTCTTAAGCATTCATCTTCATATAATCTATTTTCAGATCGCCAGTACGGTTTCCTTAAAGGCCGCTCTACTGGTGATCTTCTTGCCTATCTTACTAACTCTTGGTCATCCTCCTTTAGGGACTTCGGTGAGACTTTTTCTATTGCTCTAGACATATCGAAAGCCTTCGATAGAGTCTGTCACAAATCTTTTATTTCCAAACTACCTTCCTTCGGTTTTTATCCCTCTATCTGTGTCTTTGTCTCTAATTTCCTTTCAGACCACTCCATAGCTGCAATTGTGGACGGCCATCGTTCACTTCCTCAACCTATCAACTCCGGTGTTGCTCAGGGTTCTGTCCTGTCTCCAATTCTCTTTCTAATATTTTTCAATTATCTCCTCAACTGTACCTCTAGTCCTATCCACTCATATGCTGATGACTCTACCTTACACTATTCAACTAGTTTTTCCCATTAACCCATCATGCAAGCACTCCTAATCAAACGTGGCGAGGCCATAGCATGCCTATCATCTGATCTTTCAATTATTTCTGATTGGGGCAGAGAAAATCATGTTACTTTCAACGCCTCCAAGATCCAGTTTCTCCCTCTATCTCTCCATCACAATCTGCCACAAGACTAAACTATTCTTCAACATCACACAACTCAACCCTTCATCTTCTCTCATCATTCTAGGTGTATCTTTTTCATCTGACCTTTCATGGAAAGATCATATTACCACTATTGCTAAACCAGCTTCCCAAAAGTTAGGTGTGCTCAACCGTCTCCGTGGGTACCTCACCCCCGCACAGCTTCTTGTTCTATATCTCATCACATTTTTTGATTTCCGTGAGTGAGGGAGGCAAAAGGCAGAACTGCCTGTAGAGAGTGCCTCTCCCTGAATTGAAAGAGTGACAGGGCCAAAATCAAGGGACGTTCGAGCCAAAATGCCTGGACACACAGAGTTTGAAGCAATTTAAGTCATAGGAAGAGGGAAAGACTGATTCTGGGAGAGAGTTCCAGAGCTCAAGTGTTCAATACAAGAAACTCTGAGAGTAACATTTCACTCTTGGGTTAGAGAGTTGCACAGAGTAGGGGTTAGATTGTGTTGCATGACGGGTACCACGTGCCCTACTTAGAAGAGGTGGTATACACTGGGAGAGCTCTGAGGAACACTGATTATTATAGTAGCGATAGAATAGCGAGGGAGATGCAACACTGCGGCGGAGAGAGAGAGATTGCAGAGAGTTGGTGAGTGGACGTGAGTTAATGAGACGAAAGGCTTTCCTTTCTACTTCGTCTAGAAGTGCGGTGTGAGAGGAACCTCCCCACACATGTGAACAATATTCAATACAAGGACGCACCGTGGCCCTGTAGAGAACAAGAAGATGTGCAGAGGTAAAGAACCCCTTGAGGTGGTTGAGCACACCCAGCTTCTGGGAGGCTGCCTTACCAAGAATATTAAGAGAAGATGAAAGATTGATTTTTGTATTGTTGAAGAATAAGGGATAGTCCGCTGGGAGTTCTGGACGGGTAGATAGATGGAGAAATTGGGTTTTGGAAGCATTAAAGGCAACAAGGTATTCTCTGCCCCAATTGGAAATAATAGTTATATCAGAAGATAAGTGATCTATGGCTTCATTACATTTGTCTTTGAGGGATTGCTGGCTGGGGCATTCTGGAAAACTAATTGAATAGTGTAAGATAGAGTCTTCTGCGTATGAATGTGCGCCCCCTGTATTGAGTATTGTTCGCATGTGTTAGGAGGCTCCACCCATACCGCACTTCTCGAACGAGTAGAATCCAAAGCATTTCGCCTCATCAACTCGCCTCCTCTTACTAAAAAATTATATATATACCTGTATATATATATTTTCTTAGTATATAGAGAACATACTGTATATCCATTCTTCTGGTAAAACTAACTGTGTAAAATGTTAACTCAACTATTTTTTGTTCTATGTGAGTGAGGGAGACAACAGGCAGACCTACCTGTAGCGAGTGCCTCTCCCAGAGTTGAAATAGTGACAGAGCCAAAATCAAGCGGCATTCGAGCCAAAATGTCTGGTCACACGGAGTTTGAAGCAATTTAAATCATAGTAAGAGGGAAAGCCTGATTATGGGAAAGAGTTCCAGAGCTCAGCTGTTGAATAGAAGAAATACTGAGAATAACATTTCACTGTGGGGTTGGAGAGCTGCACAGTGTACGGGAGAGATTGTGTTGCAAGACGGGTGCTGCGTGATCTACGAAGAGAGGGTGTTATACACTGAGAGAGCTCTGAGGACACTGATTATTTTAATAGCGGTAGGATAGTGAGAGAGATGCAACATTGCATCAAAGAGAGAGAAACTGAAGATAATTGATGAGTGGACGTGAGTTAATGAGACGGTAGGCTTTCTTTTCTACTTTGTCTAGAAGTGCTGTGTGAGAGGATCCTTCCCACACGTGTGAACAATACTCAATACATGTACGCACTGTGCCCCTGTACAGAGCAAGAAGCTGTGCAGGGGTAAAGTACCCCTGGAGGCAGTTGAGCACACCCAGTTTCTGGAAAGCTGTTTTTAGCTACTTGAGTGGTAATATGATTTTTCCAAGAGAGATCAGAAGAAAAAGAGACACCAGGAATATTAAGAGAAGATGAAGCGTAAATTTGTAAGTTGGTGAAGAGTAGGTCATACTTTTCTGGAAGGGGGCGACGAGTAGACAGATGGAAAAATTGAGTTTTGGAAGCA